>VXBA01001027.1:2224623-2318869 GCA_013399895.1 Serilophus lunatus | reverse complement strand
CCTCCTTCCTTCTCTCCTCCCTTCTCCCCTCCCTCCTTCCCTCCCTCCCTCCGCAGAGCAGCATCCAGGGAGCCCGCGGAGCTTCGCGGCCACCGGGCGGAGCCCGCCGGGGTCCCGGGGGAACCGCGGTGCCCCGGACCCACCGCCCCGCCCGGGGGCCGGCGGCTCCCACTGAACACATTAAAGAAAAACAACAAAGCCCCCCCCCCCGCTAAAGCGTAACATCAAAAAATTGGAGCGTCCCGGAGGCAGGACACGGCAAAACCTGGATCTGGCACACGGAGCCTCCCGGCTGTCCGCGAGTTTTGCCTCCCCGCGTGGAAGGAGAGAGGGCGCGCAGGGAGCGCGCTCCGGGCGCGGGCGCATCCCGGGAATGGTCGCTGCCCCCAAAGCGGGGCTCGGCTGCGCCCTTCTCCCAGCCCTTCTCGCGGCCGTAATTAACCGCATTTCAGTAATATGCGAGGAACGGGCCCTACCTTTTGCTCTCTGCCTTTGAAGAGTAAACGGGATCTGTTGTGATTCCCAGAAAATATCAGGAGTCTCTTGCTCTTGCTCGGTAGTAGTGCTTGGTAGCATTTTTCAACCAAAGACACAGTTATATAGGAAAAAATCTGGCACAGGCTCGTACATGCAAAATTCTGACCTTGTAAACTGGCACAACAGGCCTGGCTAAATCCTACAGGAGACACCTACATCATCCTGGATCCAGCTTTTTTCTCCTCATTCCCAAACATTAAACTTCTAATCTGCTAAAAGGAGCAGCTGCTTCAATTTCATTGCAAATTTGTGTCCTACCCAGTGTATCTATATTCAGCAGTACAGAAAACATTCAGTGCCTAGAATTTGCTAGATTGTATGATTTGTTGGCTCTGAGCTCTCCAGTTTTACTATTAAACTACACAAAACTTTATGATGCTTTTGATAGACCAGAGCAATCCAACCTTAAGCATGTTCTAGTACTAGAGCAAGGCAAAATAGATTTCTTATTCCTGAAATCAGCACATTTGTATCATCACAGCTCTCATTTAAGCTGACTAATAAGCCTTTTTGAAGTGTTCCCAGTCAGCTAAAAAAATGGAGTTTTTCAGAATATGAGTTCGTAAAGTCATCCGTGATGGCACAAGCAAAACCTATCCAATTATTTTTTTCACTTAAGCTTGAATTTTATCTTTTAGATAGATAGCAAAAGTGACAGTTCTCTTACATCCAATGAATATGTATCTGGCTCACTGAGATTTTCAGAGCAGCCCTGTATTGGTGATAAAAGGAAATAAGAAATGAGTATTTTTTTGTCTAAATCCCTTAAGCCCCTTTGAAAAACTCAATTAAGAGCTGATGAGCTTAAAATACTTCTTTGGGATTGTCCATACATGTTAGACATATATGACTGAAAAACTTCACTGTGTAATACAAAGGGTGACTGCACTTAGATGGAAGTATCAGATCTGAATTATTGTGGTTTCACTTAAAATATAAAATATGGAGTATGTATTTTGCAGATATAAATACCTGTCTGCTTTTGTGCTCAGTTTGGAAGGAAGTTTAGTCTAAATGAAACAAATCTTGCATTCAGAGCCCCGGTGCCTTTGCTCTTTGTTGAACAGAGATTTATTAGCCTCTTAAGCTCTTAGTAATCTTGAAGGTGCACTTTTTCACTCTGGCTACAGTAGATCCAGATTATCCATTCCTGTGTAGGTTTTCTGCAGTAGGTAAATGTTTCTAAGGCACATGAAAATGTCTTTCATTGTTGTTGTTTTAAGTACAAGGCTTTTGTGTTTTTCTCAGGGGGAGTCAGAGGAAATTTGTCAATGCCATTATGTAGCAATATGTATTTTTAATAAATCTAAGTATATGCATCATGCTTTAAACTTTTCCTACAGTGTAAAGCACACTCATAGTAGAAGAGTTGTTAATTCAGGGTGATGATTCATGCTATTTTATTATTCGTGCTATGTTATTTGTGACTGAGGGACAAATGTTGGTAGAATTTGGCAAGATCCAAATACTAGATACGAGATTAATAGTGCAGTGTGTATTGCAATAGGCATTTTTCCTGATGCATCAGAAGCAGGTGCATTCGTTTCACAATTTGTTGATGCAATGGCATATTGATGTCACATTTTGGCTGGATTTGACAGATCCACTAAAGCCAGATAGATCCAGCTTTTGCCTTTTTCCTTAGCAGGGGCTAAATCACTTGGCACTGGTCAGTCAGAAAGCTGGCAAAGCAGCAGTTGGTGCAGAGGAGAGATGGAGAGAGATGCATGCATAGATGGATGGATGGCAGGGGTTTCTGCTTAAGGAGCTGTGTTTCAGTCTAAGCCACAATCAGTGTTGTGCTTCTACAGGTGTAAACTCTGTCTTTGCTCTTGCTCTCCACAAGAAGCAGCTTCAGCAAGGTTGTTTCTCTCTCCATCTAATTCTAATCTGGAATTAATGTGTTATATTTATTGCTGAGTTGTAGTGCAATTTAAAAACGCAGTGATGGGTGTCACAGAAAGCATTAATGTGTCATTCTATACCATAATATAAATATAAAGGCAAGTTCTCTACAGCTTAGAAAAAGATGAGTGCCAGGACCCATGCTCTTTGTGACACTGCTCTATTTATGAATGTGAAAGTCTGCTTTGTTACAGGGCATAGTAGTTCACACAAGGTTTGCTTGCCTAAAATGCTTTGACAATGTTTTTCTACCCCCCGCCCTTTTGGTCTGTCTTTTGGTCTGTGTGGTTATATTAATATTTGAACCAGTGATGTCTGTGTGCTATGAGCTCTCTAAGATTTGTTGTTTGTTATGGCAAAAGTGGGAAAAATCACGGTAGAAAATATGAAAGTCATAATGTTTGTTAAGAAAAAGAAGAGTCACCATATGGCTCAACAGATTTTAATTAATATAAAATTGCCAGGGGAAATTTTGAAGACAGTCAAATAAAAATCCTTATTTTACAAATAAATGCTCAGATTTTGTTTTCAAATGCATTTCTGGGGCAACTAGGACTATTAGGAAGCCTAAAGTCAGTAATGGGAGTGCAGGGGCATTTTCAGAAATACAAAGTACACAAGGTGTTTTTGGAGAATCTGACAGCTACCTAGTTACTGCCAAAACCCCGACACTTAACTCCCCCTGGGAGGTGGTAGATACTCCATTCCTTTAGGCCTTACTGATATTTATGTCATCCTGCTAGCATAAAAAAACTAGTCTTAATGACTGACTGTGAACCTGCACAAGGCAACACATAAATTAACAACAGTTATCACAACAGTCTTCATTAACATAGTGATTGGAATGGCAAGGTCTGTAGTTTCCATGTCAAGAAACCACATGGCAAGGGCAAGTCGTGATTTTTATTAAGAAAACTGTGCAATGGTAGACAGGCCTGCACATTCCACGTAGAAAAATGAAGATATACTCAATGGGTTGTGTGCAACACAGTGTCCAGTGGAAGAGTTTTAAATGCAAATTGAGGGCGATGATTTGTAAAATCAGAGGCAGCTGTAGCCAATGATGTGCTTTATTCCTGCAGCTTCACAAGTGAGACTTGGAGGGACCACTTTGGGGAGCCTGGGCCCTGAATACCTGGCAGGTTGATGTATCCATCACTCGACTGTTTTTCAGATCTCTCTGAACTCCTTGGAGTTTCTTATGGGTGACAACAGGTTGTGTTGCCAGCATCAAAAAATGGCATGTTTGGTCATAAAGACACAGATTTTTCCGCTTTGTTCAATAATAGATTAATGCCCTGGTGCATATACCTTGTATAAAACATCATTCTATTAGCTCATGTAGCCATGGAGATAAGTAATTTGCATACATGGAAATTATTTGTGTTCATTTATGCCTAATGCCTATTTGTTATTAAAAAATAGCTACTTAAAAACATTAATGCTAATAAATATTTTCATTAATACTATTTTCTGCTACTTAGAATAATTGGCCTAATTTGGGAAAACGTGAAGCTGATTAAAAATTAACTACTGAAAATAACCTACCTTCTTAGAGTCAAGTGAGGTGCAGAAACTGTGAAAATTAATGTATTAATAGCCTTAATTTTTAATAACATAGAATTAAGGATTTTTAATATTGTTAGTTCTGAAAGATTATCATTACAATTAATACTTTGTTTTCTAATTGCATTGTAAGGTATGACTGGTACAATCACAAGTCAATGGAAGTGCTAATTATATTATGTGTATTTACAGATTGCTTTTATATGCTATCATGATTTATATGTGCATGGGGAATGAATATAAAGGAGGGTTTTGAGATTCTTTACATACTTCAGTGAGTAATAAAATTAAAAACATACAATCCAAAATTAATTTTAAAAACTAAAAGTTTTACTAATGATGCATATAAAACATTTAATTAAAAAAACCTCCATGTAGAAACCACCAGTCACAGTAAAAAATAGCTATTAGATTGTAAATAGTGTGAGTAGAATACTAACAGGGTAATTTTTTGTTATGTTGGAGTCACACAAGTTTTGTTCATGTGTAACTGTGTCTCATCCTAGAACCTATCAACAGAACAAAGAACATTACCCCATTATTACAGATTATAACCAGCAAATTACAAACTCAGTTTTATTCCAGTTGAAGTTTCCATTGTTGCTGCCCTAGTTTATGTGTAGCATGTCCATTGTTTCCCGAGTTTTAGGTGTAGGGTAAGTTCTGTGAGAGGCCAGAGGGGGAGCAGCCCAGCTGTGCCCTGGTCAGCTCATGTTGTACAGGTGGTGGA
Organism: Serilophus lunatus; assembly: GCA_013399895.1. Taxonomy (NCBI): domain Eukaryota; kingdom Metazoa; phylum Chordata; class Aves; order Passeriformes; family Eurylaimidae; genus Serilophus; species Serilophus lunatus. The sequence continues at coordinate 2,314,131 of VXBA01001027.1, read as the reverse complement.
ACGTGTTGGAACAAGGTTACTGCTGCTACTTCAAAGAATCTCAGAATAATTGGGGTTGGAAGGGACCTCTGGGGATCATCCAGTCCAACTGCCCTGCCGAGGCAGTGTCACCTGGAGCAGGTGACACATCCAGGTGGATTTTGAATGTCTCTGAATGGGGAGACTCCACCACCTCCCTGGGCAGCCTGTTCCAGTGCTCTACCACCCTCAATGTAAAGTTCTTCCTCATGCTGAGGTGAAGCATCTTGTGATTTAGTTTATACTCAGTCTGTGCCACTGGTTTAGTACTACTAAAAATATTTATGCCGTACTAGTACCTAAAACATGCCAGTCCTCAAAAGAAAGGAAGACTTGAAAGAATTCTCTTCTGATCATTTTTTCTTGAATACAGAAATGCTCTACAAATCTCTAAGTGAAAATGTGGCCCTTTAATTAGATTTTATCCACTTCTGATTACTGGTAATACAGAATGACACATGATCCTCTTACCATAATAACTGCTTCACTGTTTGTTGTACTTGAAAAACCTTGAGAAATTGCTGGATTCAGTGAAGATCCATTTAGAGTGACTCCACATAGGGGCTTTCTGTCAGAAGTGGGTTTAATGTTGCCATATAAATCCTGGGTAGGCAGCAAGAAAAAGATACGAGAATACTTTGTACCTCAGATCCTGTTCAATATAAAGACAGAAGATTTTTTTATTGAAGTGAGAATATTCTTAATCACTAGAGAGGTACTGCAACACAGAGGAATTAGAAAACCCAAATACATAGCTCTTATAAATTCTCTTTAAACTCCTGATCTTGAAGCATTTTGGGAGTAAGTGCAATTATTGGCATTTTTGTGGAGGTAGAGATAGGGACTGGGAAATTTCATCACTAACACTGGAGGTTGTTAAACAGCTACTATTCAAGTTAAGACATTTTATGACGAACAGTTCCAATAACATTCATCAGGGAGTATTCAAGGAACCACTTAAGAATGTCTCTGGACTGTTAATGTTGGTTTTTATTAATTGATACAGCAGTGGGAAGGCAAGCACCATGCCAGAATTTTAAATGGGTTGGCATCATGATTACAGGCCTTTCAGCCTGGTGCCAAACCCTGACAAAATAATGGAGGTCTGATATGGGACATTATTAGTAAAGTAATAGTCAGGAATAATGTAATTTATGGCAGTTCCCATTGGTTTATGGAAAATACGTCTTGTTTGACTAACTCAATAACTTTCCTATGATATATGAGGTTTGGTCAATGAATGTTGTAGTGGTGATGTAATGGACTTTCTTAGGGCATTTGTCATGGTACCACACAACCTTTGATTAAGAAATAAGAATAATGCAAATTCAACAGGGCAACACATTAAAAAGACCTAAAACTGCTTATCTGGTAGTCTCAATATGCAAAGTGGGAATCATTATTTAATAGGCTCCCTTAGGGATTGCTGGGTCATGCTCTATTTCCCATTTCTTTTAATGATTGGAAAAGTATTAAAAAATAATTTATGGTAGATGGAATAAAGTTTGGAATTTTGGACATAAAGTTAGCATATGAAGTGATTCATAAAACATACACACTTCAATAAAATTGGAACGGTAGAACATATATTTGGGTTGAGTTTTATGTTTGTACACTTGTGGGTTTTGTTGTTTGGGTTTTTGTCTGTTTAATTGGGATTTTTGAAGTATATAAAGCTATATCTATATGGAGCTGTCCTGTTCAGGACAAGGAGCTGGACCTTGCTAATGCCTGTAGGTCACTTCCAACTCAAGATATTCTATGATTTTAAATAATTTAGCTTGCATTTGTAGGATGAATGACCCCTCCTGAGAAATAATGACTGAAAAGTGTTTGGGAAATCATCATAGATAATTGATGGAATTATAGTGAGGTTTCACAGTCACACAGTGGACAAAGGCATGAAGCTGGACTAAAGAGAAACTTCAAACAGGACTCAGGAAATTATGTTGCTCCTGTGTCAGTAGTGATGTGATAACTTCCTGAATAGCTGAATTCATGTGAAGATTCAGATTCATATTTCAAAAAGGAATAAAGAATTGATGAAAGCTTAGAGAATGATTAATGGGTTGGATGTTCTGTGCAGCAAGATACTCAAGGACTTGAACTCATTTAGTCTGAGCAAAGGTAATTTGTCCCAGCCTGTATCTATATAAGTCACAGAATATGAGGCAGAAGACTTTGACATGGCAATTATAAAGAAATAAAATGGTATAAAGTTGGAAGTTAGGCAAAGGTAGACTGTAGGTGCACATTTTTGTAATAATAGTAATAAAACATTGAAATTGTTTTTAAAGCATCATTGTGGGTTCCCTATCTAGAGTTTTTAAAATCAAGATTCCTTAGGGTTTTTTTCCTGAGAAATATATTCTGCTTCATATAGGAATTGATTTACATTGGACCTATAGTTATGTTATGGTAACAAACAATCATTATAAGTTCTGATTTTGTCATCATTAAACTGATTTACTCAAGACTACCCAGTGGGACACATAGTACCTGCTCTTACTGATTCCCAAGCTATTGGATTATCCTTTACACCAAACAAATTCCTACTATAGAAGAAAGGCTGGAATTTCTTTACACACGTGTGTGCATGTGACTATCCTGCTTTCATGCTTAATGTGGGAGGTTAAAGGGAACTTTCTTCTCCATCTGTGCTCCTTGCCCAGAAATGGTTCTCAAGCTGTACCTTGCGTTGTGTGAGTGCAGGAGCATGGGAGACCTCAGTCCTTTTCCTCTAGACAGCTGAAGTCACTCTGGGAGGGCTCTTCTGGGAAGCCAGGGCTAATCTCCCACATACCATATCAGAAGGAGAATGTGCTTTCCTCAGTTCCCTCTGAGCCATCAAAGCTTTTTCATTACAGTTTTTGGCCCTCCTATGCTGCACTGACTCCCAAGTCATTACTTTTTTTTGCTGAGTAGGAATTTCATGTTTCAGATGCTGATTTTTCATAATTCATGTTCAATTTCAACTTGTAAGAGAATATTTTTTTTAATGATGAGTCTTTATTTTTATCTGAAATATCTATGTAGGCTAAAAAGTTCCTGTCACACTGATCAGGAATTGTTTGCTTACACATGGACAATGTGTACCACTGAAAAGGAGGAAGTAAGGAAAGGCTCTTCTGAGACCTGACTTTGTGGTGTCCTGAATGTGTGTCTATGCCACCAGCTCAGAAGGCCAAACCCTTATGTCCTTGCTCAGATGCTTGAGTGTGAGAGGTGCTCTGAAATTTTTCAGTCCAGCTGGGCCAGTTCCTGAATGATTCAGTGTCACTCCTTAAGTCATTTGGTATTCTTTATATTTGATGTAGTGTCATGTGGAGATCCAGCACAACGATCTCTGTATTTTACAGCCTTTCACAGCACGAAAGGCAGCTGTGCAGGGAAGTGTGTACATCACCTAGCTGATAAGAGAACAGATCCTGATTTGATTCCAGCACAGGCTGGTGGAGGGAGCTGTGATGGACACCTGCCAAGGGAAAAGCTGCAGGGTCATGAGTTATATTAATACACCAGCTTCAGTTCATATTTCCTTCTGCTCTTACAAAAATGGCAAGATGGGATTAATAGCAAGGAAGTAACTTTTAAATTGAGTTTTTAAATGTCAGACCCAGTGTGTCAGACTAATCTGCCACAAACAAATTCTGCTAAATTTTTCCTTTTGGATTTTCTGCCATTCTTAAGTAATCTGTGTTTCAGGCTCATGATTTAATGGTTTTAAGCATATTCATAACAGAAATATTCATTTTGACTATACAAAGGGGGAAAAGGCATTTTATCTTTTCTTCACGTACTAATAAGGCAGCTTTCTTAACATTTTGGGATGTGTAGATGGTAATGAACAAAATTTGACTGAGGTTCATTGACACAGACAGAACGAAAAGTTCACTCTGGATTTTAATGTTCTTTAAAGACTGTGCATCAGCAACAATAATCAATTTAACAGTCTGAGATAGGGCAAGAATAATCAATTACATCTTATGCCTACATGAGAAATGTCTCTGTTTTCACACCTGTGAAACAAGTGATTAAAGGGCACCACTGGGCTCTGAATTCTGCCTTTTGATAAACTGATTCTTTGAAAGCTGCCTTCTAGTTTGTCAATGTCAGGTAAACCAGTTTAATTTTAGGATTTCTGACATGTTTATAAGAAAATATAAGACTCCAATGCAGGGGAAATATTTTTACTTTGACTTTGGGCCAGTTTGAGTAACTCTGTTCTTGTTGTCAATAACAGAATAAACCCCCCCGCCCCCGGATTAAGAAGAGGTCATTTTCAAAGCAAAAATGAGTGATAAAAAGACCACAAGTCTCAGAAAAATACATAGGATTTGTATTTACAGTTCTCTTGATGCTTTTGCAAATCTCATCCCGAAAAAATAAGCCTGCTCATTACAAACAACTATATAAATGAGATTCTGTGCAGCTGAATAAAACATAAAAATAAAACTTTGAAGGATGATTGTTGCAAGTTTTCATTTTTTATTACTTTTAAAGTGAATACTTGATTCTTGGTAATGACGAATTTTCATAGTTTCCAAACAGAAACACTTCCTCACTTTGTGAGGGATGTTATCTGGCCATGTCAACTGAGAACTTAGACCAGTAACTTATATGATCTAATCTTTCCTAGCACTGTTCCTCTTTAAAATTTTCACTGGCACAGCCTCCTTACTGCTGTTTTCTCCGTTGCAATCTGGGGCAGAGGTGTGTGCATGTCATTAGCTGCACGTGTCCCAGAGCCAGCAGAGAGTTATAAACTGCTAAAAAGCCATTACTGACAACTCATCTTAATGGGGGATTTCAGATTCAGGAAGTAACAAGAGATGAAGTGATTAGGAAAAAAAGAGAAATGACTAACATATAAAACCACACAGTTATAAATACAAACAAATCATTGTGTTATGCTTGCTTTCATCATGACAGACAGCCTTTCACTATGACAATACATACACAGCAATAAAAGCTGGAAAATCCTGGATCAGATCCTCAGCAGGGATAAATCCTCATAGCTCCATGACAACAGTGTTATGATAATTTATACCTGACAAAGGCCTACTCTTTATGGAACAACTCCACCTCTTTCGAGGTGGAATTTATCTTTTTGGAGAGAAGCCTTTACCTCCTCTGGTGTAGGTTTAGCATTAAATCCTACATGAGGGACTGGAAGGCAAATAGGTCTTGTGTTGCTTTGCTGCACCAGAGTATTTCACCTGCTGTGTTGTGGCATTGTTAAGATGAACGATCTGGCCTCCAAAGAATTCTTAATAAGAAAGGCTTTGCTAGCTAATGTGGAAATCAGCTGGTGTCCCTTGAGATGCTATAATTAAGATACAGCAGATGTTGAAACTTTTCTTCAGAAAGTACCAGTGATTAAGATATCACGTGTAGCAGAAATGCATTTGCTTAGATATGAAGAAGAATTTAGGGAGTGTGTGAGATCCCTGTTTCATGAAGAAAGGAGGCAGATGCAGTGTGTGCTGGGACATTTGGTTAGACAAGTTCATGGCAAAAGAATTAACTTGGGAAGTGTCTGGCTGATGAAGACCAAAAATGTTGCTGACGTTTGGAAGCTGGAGGGCATGTAGAGAATGTGTGCTTTGGCAAAAAACCTACTTGATAGGTCCAAGAAAGAGACAACAGCCTAATTTTTTTAATGCATTCTCATTTACTCACTTTGTTTGGATTACTGCATGTCATCCTGCTTTACTCTGTAACCAAATGCTTAGATGGAGAGACACTCTGGAGAAAAGTTTTGGTCCTGTCCTTCTCTTTCTATTTGGAAGCTCTCTAATCTCTTGTCCCTCTCTGAAGTATGGAGTGATTTCCATCTGAATTTGCATTATTGCTTGTCTGCTGTTTCCTTTGCTAAAGGTACTTTGACTAGTGTGTATCTGCTCCTTGTGGCACACAGAGTGTCTCACATGTGCTGAAAATCCTTCCAGCAGCTGATTCTGGAATATTCATGTTCCAGTCTGGGTGCCTCTTCATAAATCAGAGCAAGGAAATTGCTGCTTAAGCACTGTTTATGCAAACTTTGGCTCAAAAACTGAGTGGTGTTTCCATTAAGGATTCAGACAGTGCACTTAGACTGTATAATGTTGAAGCCTTTGCTCCAGTGATGGATAAAGAATCTTTAATGTGTTCAATTAAAGCCTCACAACTCTTATCATGGCAACAGTTTTTGTTATCACTCTAAAAAAATTGTGAAGTGAGTTATTAGTGACCAAAATATCTGCTGTATCTGCATCTCAGTTTTCTTACATTATTGGCATGTTACCTCTGCTGTCTTGTCTAAACTGCAGTTTAAACAATTATGTTCTGCCCACCTTAATTCCAGCTCTTTCCAAGCACTCTCCTATTTCTTGTTTATTTCTGCTCTAACCTGTTGAGCAGTTATTGTGAGCTGTCAAGCTATGAACCTCTAGTCGGGATTCCTATATAATCTGCAAGCTAATTTTCACAGCACTTTCTCAGGACAAAAGGCAACATACAAGTTATTCCTTCTTAATACAGCTGTATAATTTCAGATAAAAATATGAAGAACTAATGTCAGCTAAGCCAAGGTTTTTGGGAGCTGTATTGGCATTCCTTATGTTTTTATATGTGTGCCAGTCACAGTAAACAAGTTAAAATGTTTTCAGAGCTAAAAACATTTACAAAATAACACTAGAAAACCACCTGTAATCTCTCCAAAGTGTGAACTGCAGTGAAATAAAGGTCTCACTCTTCAGCTAATTAGTATAGCAAAAGTGTTTGCAAATTTTGTAACATATTTCCCTTAAGCACTGCAAAACATTTTATAAATTTTAGTGAATTTAGACTTGAAATATGATGATATGGGTTATCATCATCTTCATTTCACAGAGGAATGTACTGAATCTCAGAGGAAAGTTGAATGAATTGGAGAGGAAACTTCAACGTTGAAACTATCTTCTCTCAGAAATGTAAGATAACTTGTCATTTCAGTAAAACGGTGTTCTCCAAATGCAATTTGCAATTTCCAAGGGGAGTCAGAATAATGTTTAATGAGCCCAAAAATACCCAAACATCTAAGGTATGGCTGAAGCCATTTCTTTAAGATGGGGAGTGCTATCAATAGTTAAAATCAGTTCTCACTTGGCCCTCCTGTAGGAACTGAGCTGTTGTTAGAAATACAAGACATGAATTGAATGAACAAAGTTACAGATCTTTAAGTCACATTTATAGACCTATAGTGCATCTAAACCATATATCCGGTGCTGCTGAATTTCACCTTAAAAGTGCAAAAGAAATTAGACTTCATGCTCTGCAATGCAGCTTCGTATCATAGTAATTTTTTTAGGTCCTTTATCTATTGAGATTTCACTGAACAGCTGTAAGGACAAATCAGCATCTAAACATACATTATAGATGTGTACCAAATTGTGATCATGACATCAGCTCTATTGTACTAATGGAGCAGTGTGAAAGAAGTGATATAGAGATCATCTACCTATAGAAAATTAGGGAATGGTGTTCCACATCCTTTTAGCAGAGCAGCATTTTAAAGAAGAGTCAGGTATTTTTCCATCGTATTTAATATTCCAGAACATGAGTTTTTCTTCTGTTTCAAACTTGAAATATATGATTATGGGAGATATTCAGATGTTTCAGTGTCTCCCACTTAAAGTTAGGAACTCTGAGAATGTGCAAGACCCTCAGCAGCTGCTGCCATGTGACAGGAGGATGCTGGAGCACGGTTTTCTTGAATGCCTGATGACCACTGCTAGAGTTGAGCAGTGTCATGCAGGGAAATGGGTCTGCAAAAGGACGTGGTTGATTTTCAGGCCAGTCCTCACCTACAATTGTTTTTCCTATTTTATTTTAACCATGTACCACTGCTGTTCTCACTGTTGTGGAATGTGGCAGGGGAGACCCTAAAAGCTTAAATACAAGGTTGACTTGGACTGTAGGAAAGTTGCAGGGAGCTGTCTGGATGTGCTGTTGGAAGAAAGCTTAATGAGCAAGAACTATGACAGCTATTTCAGCCATAGACAAGCTTGCTCTTCATACCTTACAGCCCCAGAGCTGTACCTAAAATAGCTGTTTGCATGTTCCAGGCAGAAAGTATGCTTGAGTTTGGTGATGTGGTGAGGGGCTGTCTTTTTTTGTCTGTTTTTCTGATTTTGTGTTGCAAATAGGTGTGTCTTGGTAGTAACATGGTTCTAGTGCAGTGACCCAGTCCCCAGTTTGGTGATAATCGGTGATAATTAGTGATAATTCACCTGCTAAGGAAATGAGTAATAAAAAATAGGGTGAAAAAGGCAAATGAAATAAAAGTGATAAGTGACTTTGGGAGAGTTCCAGCCAAAAGACCAAAAAATTAAATATGTGAGGGCTTACTATGGTTCTTATATTACTCTCTTTCTTACAATGCAGGGAAACAGAAATCAGATATGAACTAGGTTAAAACCAATAGCTTTAGCTGATCTAATTTTCCATTGCATAATACATCAAATTGGGAGGGTTCTTTTGAAGGTGAGCAAGAGAAATGGAATGAGATATGTCCCTGAGGTTTCTGAAATGTCAAACCTTGAAGGCTTTGTATACATTCCTCTAAGATGTACAATGGTGCTTAGGCTCTTTCTAAGAGAAAATACCAGAAAATGTGAATGTAAAGTAGAAAGTTTTGTTAGGTAACTAAAAGTTAGACAATTGTTCAAGCCAAAACAAAGACTAAAATTGCAGGAGACTGAATGCAATTAATGGGAAAATCCTGCTCTGTGATATGACAAGTGCAACCTCAAATCTAATACAAGGTCTGTCATTTCAAGCAAATAGAAAAATGAGAGATAAAAGAAGAATTCAACCACGGAAGTCAGGAAATAGAATTAGAGATGAACCAGAGTGGAAAACAGGATCATGTAAGGAAACATAAGAGAAAACAGATGAAAAGTGATAATAAGTAAATATAGTTAATAGTATCATTGTTCTGAACTAAACAAAATCTGGAAGGAGACAGTCTGGATCACTTTGTATGGAAATTGCAGTAGGTTGCTCTGTGAAGGATGTGACTAAGACAATAACAAAGATGTTACTTTAAATGATTAAGATTCCAAGTGCAAGTCTGTTTTCTAATCTGCCTCCGTGTTTGCTTGTTTCTGCAGAAGCATACAAATTCAAACCTGCCTGTGTCATGAGCAGGAAACTCAAGAAAGTGCCAATGTTATTGTTATCAATGTTGATCCAGCATTGTGACCCTGAAAATGCTGTACTACGTGCTTTAGCAAAGGGGCCAAGGAACAATTCTGTGGCTAATTATGGAATAAGTTGATCAAGGCAAGTCCCCTCCTAATCCAATCTCAGTGAGATTGACTAAGACCCTGAGTTATATGGGTCAAGCCAAGAGGCCTGAGAAATCAGGCATCCTGTTTAAAACAAGCTAGAGAACTTCATTTAATAATTTCTGTATGAAGCATAAAACTATTTAAGGATAAACATATATGATTAAAGCCAGAAAGTAGTAATTTGAAAATGACAGGAGAAGCTAACTGCCATTCTTGACTTACAGGATTGCTGTGAGACATCAGCCTTGAGACAAAGTAAATAACAACTTGAGATGTATGCCAGGCAAGAAATTTCCAGTGGGACTGTGAAAGAAATGTCATTTTATAAGGCATTAGAGAGATTTAATTTGTAAAATTGTGAACAATTCTCATCACTCCAGTTAAAAAGGGATAACTTTCAGGCAATAGACGTCTTTCTTTCTAAGAGGAGGCCAAAAGAATTGAACTTGCAAAATGAAGATGAACTGTTGCCGTGGTTATTACTGAAGCTGCTCTTGACTGCTGTTCATCTTGGTTACAGCATTAAAGCACCATGAAAGAACTGTCCTCTATTAAACTCAGCAGCATTGCCAGAAGCCAGAAAACACCATATACAAAGATGTGAGCTACATACAAATATATCTTGCTAGTATTTTTTCAAGTTATAATGGATATCTATGTCACTGGTTATAATTGATGTTCCCTTCTAAATTTCTGATTTACTTTCAACCATTTATTAGATGTAATTAGCCCATAAATAAGTGCAATTTACTTCATTATCTTATCACACAGGTGAATATGCACAAAATAGGTTCACACACAGTCCAGAATATACAATAGCTCTGCAACAGGACAGTCAGCATTTGCAGGACTTTAAAATTGTTCAATACTCAGTAGCTCCTATTTGTGACAAAAAAACCCACCAACCCATGGTATAATTGAAGGTTTCTAAAAAACCTAAATTTTTTTGAATACAGACGAAATTTGAAAAATTGCAGCAAGTTTCTTAAACTTTCCAATTCTTAATTTCCTTGGCTGTTAAATGGAGTTACAATTTATGACGTATTTTGTGGCTCCAGTGAGTCTTTACTTATATTGAGAATTAGACAGGTTCTGAACAAGACCCAGTGATTAATGTTTCAAAAAAAGAAATAATTGCCAAGTATTAATAATTTATTTTCTTTACCATATTTGTAGACATTATTTTTCATCATTCTAAATCAGAATCTCTTTTCATCTAGAAAAGCTATGCAGGAGACAGAAATAATGACAGACTGCACAAACATACCTTCTTGATGTATGCAAATTATTATGTTTTTAGAAATTACACACAGCCACTGCAATCTTACAAAAACCTGTAAATTAAAATGAAAGAAAATTACTTTTAAACTGCCTCATTCATTGAGCATTTATATTTCTACCAGTCAAGAATATGAAGTAAAGTGAAACTCAGAAAAGCTGGAGGCATCAGCAGAACTTCTTATCATAACAAATGATCCAACTACATATGAGATGCTACTTCTGAAAATCCATGAATAGTGACAATATCTTTTAAGAAGATTGCTACACTTAATAATAAGTTTTCTTATCTTCCTAAGGACCAAGTCTTAGCTCTTGCTGAAATCATTGAGAGTTTTGTTAATGCTCCTAATGAAAGCATGATCAAACCTCAAGAGCCTAATTTGAAAGGGTATTAGCTTTTTGAGCATTACCAAGAGCAAGTTCAAATTAGCTGCACCATACTATGGAATCTGCATTTGTGTTTGTCTCTTTGTGTCTGTGCATACTGTACGTATGAAGGAAGCAAGAGGAACTGATTAGGCAATCAGCTAAGATATCCTATAGCTTTTTGTCAGTTTGTGTAGGCAAATGTGCCCCACAGTGCAGTTTATTGTTCTTTTACACAAAATTACCATTCTTATAAGCCGTGCTTTTGATGTGATGTATCTTGCTTTTATGGGAGGAGAATATGTGTCTAGATTCTGTTCTTGTGGCTTCTCTGTTTATGCACAGATAAAATAATCTGTAATGCTTACAAATTAAAAGAAACAACTTCATACAGTTGTGTATATATGGAACAATAAACTGACTGCTTTGTTTTCAGAAGGCTCTTGGAATTCTTCTTTGATGGGAAAACTCACCTGGATTGGACACAGACAGGCTCGACAGGCTGAGAACTCCTTGAATGCAGGGGCAGTGGTGCATGGCTGTTCTTTCTTGGTGGAGTAGTTTGCCAGTTTAATTCCTGTGATCCTACAAGGGCATTACAAGCCAGTTCTGTGCAGTGCTCAGAATCAAGCCAAAAATTGCATTTCTTACAGCAAATTGTGAGGAGCTGATCAATGAAACAGTTGTCAGGGATGCCTAAGCATTTAGTCTTGACATCACATCTATCATCAACGCGTTTTACATTTAAACAGTGTTTCCTGCTCTCATAGCCCTTCAGCATGTCACAGTCTGTCACCACTGTGGTCAGGTGAATAGTAACAAGGCTTGGGGCTGTACTTTGACTATTTGACCATGGAATTTCAATCCACAGGGATTCTGTCTTGCTTTATGACATGGTTAACCTTTCACTCTTAACTGCAAAAGAGTTTTCTTTAACATACAGTGCAACTCTTTCTTCAAATCGGTTTTCCTGTATGGTTTAACACAGTATCTAAATCTCTTCTACAAATTTCTTTGGTGCCTTTTATATCACTATTTTTCTTTAAGGTTAGGTAATTCTAGTCTCTGTAAATTTCTGATCATAACTTTTGCCAAATGTTTTCTATGCCATATTGAAAGACGCAGTGTTCCCATGACTTCATCCCAGAAGATGGAACAACCAAACAATATGTTCTTTTGCTCCAGCTTTCTATAATACTCTAGTTTAAATTTTTCTGATACCAGTAGCCTGGTTCCCATCTTGCTGAAGCGATGCCAAATTCATCCTATGCAAGCTCCTCATTGAATCTGAATTAATTAGAAAATAACTTTTTAGTGAAGATAGTGTTACTTACAGCCATGAAGGAATCAGAGAGATACTTGGTGTGAACTGCAGAGTCAAAGCTCTATTTCATGTTCACTTCACATGTGCCTGATGTTATATAAGCAAGATCTATTTTAGAAGGGCTACAACGCTTTAATATGCAGTACAACACAGGAGAAATACAGAATGATTAAAGAGGGATCACTATTTTGTAAACCAGTTGTGAGTATCGTTTCGGCCTTTACAGAAATTAAAAGGTTATATTGCTCTACAGACTTGTAGGGAGGATGTGTTACATAAGGAGAAACTGCTTAGTGCTTTCACTCTGTTTGTCAGTCTGTGTATTTTCTCTGTTGCTGCATCTGCTGAACTGATTGGAATATGAACTGATTTTTCATGCTTTCCCTCTTTTATAGCTATTAGAGGATCTCTGTGGATGAGTGCATGCTGTAGTCCAGGGGTCTAGGTAAAAGATTGCTCCCAGCTTAAGGACTATGAAATGAGCATGGATGGATGTAATTGGTTAGTCTGCATGCATAAAAATGCAAGACAGACACTTCACTATTTTAGGAATCTTCCTTTGTCCTCTGAGAGGCATTTTGTCATCTGTAACTTCCTCCTGAGGAGTGCCCCACATGCATTTCTTAACCACATAGCCTGAAGCAAAGAGAGACGTTCAAAAAAGGATGGGAATCTTAAGAAATGCTGAATAGCTCCAAGCTTTCCAGGAACTTTCCTACACAGGGAAATCCTGCAGATTTTTAGGATTGATTTCTTTAACTGGAACAACATCCACATCCTATCGTGCATTTCTGAAGCTGAATATCAGAATATCTAAATGAGGCTGAGCTGCTGCAGACAGTCGATGTGTGTGAGGAACACAGTGTGTGTTGTCACTAACAGCAGGTTGCACCACAATCTGGCTGGTGACCCAGATGTATACAATAACTACCCATGTACAATAGGCTTGTTTCTGATAACTTAGCAACCAATGGGAATCAGAGATCAGAAACTGTCATTTGGAAAGAGCAGAGAGTAACTGAAATCTACCTGAGGCTGATTCATGAGGACTATGTGCTTCCAGCCCTTTTAAGAACACGATAGCCAGTGCACCAGACTGAAATGCCACATTTCTGTTCATGTCATTGGGGATTATGTGTGCAGTAATAAGAAATCACTATAACAAACATGGCTTCTGGGTTTGTTTTTTTTACTTTATTTCACATCCATGGACAAAGTTAAAATCTGTTCTGCATGAGTTCCAAAAGTAAGGAAATAATATCCAGCACCTAAGGCATCATAGGAAGAGACGGGAAATTACAGTTCCATTTCTCAGCTCTGCCATTGATCTGCTGCTGTGTGATTTTAAAGAAGACACCCAGCATGAGATTCAAGTGAGTGCATTCATCTGGAACAGTGATCTTAACTCCCAGTACAGACTGAACTAGTATAGGCACTGGGGTTTAGGGTATAATTCATTTCACCCTAAAGCAGATATAGAAATCCTACTTCTGTCTCTCTTAAATAAAATGATGGTTTAGCATTTAGTCTAAAGCTGTTTGTAGCTATGTGAGAGAGTCACGTCTCTCAGCTCACACAAAGTATATGACATTCACGCCACGTGTATGATCAGTGTCAGATGCAGCGAAGATTTACTGAGTTAGATAGTTCACATGTTTTGTGTCTGACATTTGTTTCTCTGGTTCTTCGTTCAAAGACATGAATATATGTAGCAAAATTGCTGCAAATTATTAACAATATTCATGAAAATCTGATAAATGTTGCTAGGACATCTAGCTCTGATCTTAGCACTTCAGTTATGGGTAGGTGACACAAATAAGGGATGGGTAGGCTGCAGTGTGGAGGAAAAAGCAACATTGACTGGCTCAGGGCAGGAATACTTAGTACAGCTGTTGCTGTCAAATGTATGGTGCTATCACACCCAAACTCTGAGATTTAGACTGGCCTTAGATTTCTGTGTCTCAGTTTATCATATTTAAATGGAGGTGATTTTATTTTCCTGTATTAGTGAAGATCTGAAATAATGAACAAATAGTTGTCTGAGGGCAAATTTTTACCATACTTATCTTATTCATGGCTACTCAGGTATTTTACTCCCTGAGGATTTTCTGCCCTTCCTGTCCAATGATGGGAGAACAGGATTTCTAAAGAACACCTAGAGAAAACTCAGCCCTCTAAATGCTGCATCTGATTTGATTTTTGTTCTTCTAGTTGTGTCAAAACTGTTTGTGTCAAAACTTGACTTCTGAAAAAGAACACAAAAGCATAGCATGCCTGCATTTTGGATGCATCCTGAATTCTTGTGTACAGATCATAGCAGTATGTATCAGGAAGATTAAAAGCTGCCAATTAGCTTTTGATTAATATATAGAAGGGGTATAGAAAGTTATAGAGGACTTTCTTAGTATTTGACATCAAAATAGATGGTGCAAGTGTATGTACAGCATTTGTCTAGAACATCCTTGTGACAAGAACATTAACTGGTTAAATCAATGGAATTCTCAAAAGGAAAAAGAACACTGCAGTCTTGATTTCCCACTGTTTGGCCAGTGCTATAACACACTTCTGTAAAAAAACCTGACTAATGTTGCAAAAATAGTGATTTTGTTTTATTGAGAGGCAACCATTGGACACTTACATTTTTTTATCATCAAGAGCATAAAGTAGTCAATTTTATTAATGCACAGTAGATGGAACCTGCCACCAAATTTGAATAGTTATGCTTTGCACTCACTTTGTCCAGTTATAAATGACTAAAGAAGATTTATGGTAACAGAACTGCAGATCAGATGTTTATGTTATTGAATATGGACGGATTGTGAAAACAACTTCCAAATTGATTAGCAAATGAGTGCAATATGGTGGGTAGTATTTTATAAGTGTCTGTGATTTCATAATACAGTTCCCAGATTGCTGGCATCCCCAGTTGTTCTGGGGAAAATTGGTTCAAAAAATAGGAACTCTGATTCAAGGCTCAAGTCTTCCACAGATTCATCTGATTGCATGTTGTGTCAGTGAAATCCACTGTGGCACAACTTGTCCCATAAGGTTTGTATAATGAAAATGAGGAAAGTTTCCACGATCTCATAATTTCCCAAATTTAAAGGGACTTTACCAGTTGTGTGGCATATGAATATTCAGGTCTCTTCCCTAATGTGTCAGAATACGCTATGAATAATTTATAGCTGTAGACTGAAGTCTTGTCCTTTCAGCTTTGGAAATGTATGCATCAACACAGACGTCTCTATTTCATAGTAATGAAACTGTATCCTAAATACCCTTTGTTCTAAATTGCCAGTTTAGCTGAGGATGCCCAGGAGACCAACATACACATGCACTCGGTGGTGTTATAATAGTGGGTGTCAAAAGTGAATTTAATACCTCTTGTAAATTGTTATCTGCAAAACCAGAATTCATCCTATGCTTGGTCTCTGAAGCAGAGAATACCAAACATTTTATTTGTCCACCCCATTCTGGGGTTTTAAAGCACATTAAGCTACATGGGAAATATTGTTTCTTTCTAGATGAAATTACTCCATTTAATTCTCTCCCATCAGACATGAATTGGACTGTTTTATCACCACAAGTTTCTGTTTCATACATAGAAATTTCTTTCTTAAGATAGTATTAAAGTGAGAGGTATTTGTATACTTGTATGTGTGAAAATAGATTGGTGCCATACTTTACATTTGAACTTTAATTGTAATAGGCAACTGCAAGACTAAGATTCTAGTAAGATGGTGCTCAGAATAGTCCTGGTCTGTCTTGTTGCTCCTAGAGAATATACCATTTGTACCATATTTTATTCTTCATTTAATTTTGAATTTAATGAAGTTTCATAACTGCTAAGCACTGTTGGAATCAAGGTTTTATTTTGGTATTAAAAACCAACAAAATCATCTCAACAAACTAGTGAATATTTGTTTGGTTGAAGACACAAACACTCCTGGTGATTCAAAGACAATTTATTTTCATTTTATGGTATTATTCAAAACACAGAAAGTGTGAATACAGTCTAACCTGAATGCTCAGAACCCACAAGTTAATTAAAATTATAACTGAAATTTTTTTATCTTGACTTTCTTGAGAATGCTGTTGCAGCATTAAGTGGCTCTGCAGTGTGGAGAGATGCCATACAGGGTTAGTACATGGAAGAAGGAGGCAGTGTAGTGATGGCCAAACCAACCCATCTGGATTTCACACGGGGAAATCAAGCTTCACAACACTTTTCAGTCAGAGTGCATGAAGAAAAAGATGGCCACAGTGAGGATATGTTAAGATTTACACTGACTGACAAGTTGTTCCCCTGTGCATGTTACCCAAACTGGGAGAGACCACCATGCAGCTGGAGCCTTCAGGAGGGATTTCTGTTAATGTTGCTGGGCGTTATCCCTCTGAGCACAGGGACAGCAAGGAGCAATCCCTAAGAAACTGCCTGGTGTTCTTGGAAGAGGCACATCACAAGCTGCTGCATGCTGCTGTGGGAACTAAGGGCTCAATCTCATCCAGTTCTCTTGCTTCCCTGTCCTCCTCTGTCTCACTGACCATCTTATTTGGATGGAGCAGCCAGGAAGAAAAGTGTAGATGTGGCTCAGCCACACATCTTGGCTTGGGCTAAAGAACAGAGGAAGTTGCTGGAGAAAGGAGATGCATCATCTTGGAGGTTTTGGAACAATTTTATCAGAACTGAGAAAGGAGAACAAGGTTTGTGTGGGAAAGCTCTGACATATCCAATTTGAGATGTTTGGAGGATCACAGCAGTTTCCTTTGGATTTGCCCACGGAATCTGAAGATCATCTTTCTGTTTTCTGCTACATGCATGTTCCATTTTTATCTTTCTGCTCTTTGCTTAGGAACTCTTTTCTACTATATACTCCCTCTTCTCCTTGTTTCTCCTCAGGTTCAGTTTTTCTGTTTTAAAGGGCTAGCTAAGGATGAAAATGCTACAGTATAATTTGTATGTATGAAAGTACTGCATGTATGAGTGACTTGGTGATCTACACAAGGATAAATAACAAACAGTTTGATAAAGAGGAGGAAAACAGTGTTTAACCTCTGATATGAGGAAAATATTGTAGTTTGACTTGTGCATTATTGAATATGAAGCCTTAAGAAAATATAAAGGAAATATAATATAAATTAGAGTTCTTTAAGGATTTGACCATTATCGCTTCCAAATTGATTATTAGCTCTCCAGTTGACATCAACTGTATTTTGGTCACTAGGATAACATACATCTGGAAGGAAAGAAAATCGAGACCAAAGACTTTGAGACTTGAGAACACCTACACAGGTAAGTTTTCTCTATATTGTTACACAAAAACATTTGGCTGCGCTACCTGTAAGATGGTTCTGAGGCAAGTGTTACATATCTATGTGAATGAGGAGAGAAAAAGGAAATACTGCCTGCCTAAATGTTCACTTTCCTTCCGATTCATGCTTTGAATAAGGTAATTTGGGTTAAAAACTCTGCATAAACAAGAGGCCACATCCAATGAGGAAAGGTGTCCCTGTGTGAGATTTTCTGTAGGCTGCAGATCAGTTTGCCAGTTCTCAGCTGCGTGTTTTTGAGCAAGATCAGTACTGCCATCTTTTGCAGCCCATAACATTTACAGTCCTGTGCCTGTGCTGGGTGGCTGTGGGAGGTACCCTGCTGGCAGAGGGAACTGGCAGCAGGGCTGGGAAGCATCTGCAGTAGGGTGGGCAAAGCTGGCAAGCAGCAATCTGCCTCAAGTCAACTTGTACCAATGGGAAAAGACTGTTCTGAGTCAGATTCAAACCACAGGAGGCAGTGCCTTCCCTTAGGACCCTTCCTTACTAACCTACTTAGATGATGCTTGAATACAGAACTTCTACCCTCAGACTGCTTCTCTTTCCAGAAGGGTATGTGCTTCTTTGATTTTTTAATATCTAGCCTCATATTCTAGTCTCCATAGTTATCAAAGCAATCAAAGTTTAGACAAAGTTGTTTACAGAAATCTTTATAATATTGACTGTGTCTGAGTAAAAATGACAGAATTTCTAAATAAATGATGCAACTGCAGGGTTTTTTTCAAATTCCAATATCTTAGATTGACATTTTCTGAAACATTTATATTTATTGCAATAGAGACTACATGCTCTGTGTAGTCCAAACCTCAGCCAGGAGCCAGTAGCTTCTGTTATAAGGAAGAATGGTTTTTTCTTCCCTTGAGTCAGTGCCCCAAATACATCTCTGATGTAGTGGTCCCTCCATCTTTTTCCTTCTACTGCAAGACACATGTAAGAGAGGGCAGGGCAAAGAGAAAACATTAGAAGCGAAAGAGTACAGCAAGTAGATTTGAAACTTCAACAAAAGCATGACCTGGCAAAAGGCTGTTGAATGAAATATATGACTGGGTAGACCTGCAACTGCAACAATTTGTCATAGCTCAGTTTTCATTTCAGTAGGCCTCTGACAGATTATGACAGGTGGGGTGATGGCCCTAGAAACTTCAGTTCTCTTAAGTTTCTATACCTACAGGTTTCTCTGCATTGGTCCAATATGATCTGAAACCAGACATAACTCATTTGTACTCATTCATATAGAAAGAACGTTTATTTCTCTTATGTCTGCTACAGTCATGTATCTTACTAAAGCCCTTCAGATTTGTCTGCACTTAATGAGTAAGCTTTTTTTTTGAGTTGTGTAGTGTTCTGCATCCATCAGACTTCTTGGTCCACTGTGGATCTCTTTGTATTAGAAGGAAAGAAGATCAAAATGGTGAAATGGAGGCATATAAGGCTCTCTATCAAAATTTGATAGATGCTAAACATACTTGAGAACCAAACCTAAAACTCTAATTCTTTTTGCTGTTGATCTCTTAATTTATGATAGTCTTACAGATGGAAAGGTCATCGTGAAGGTTTTATTTAAGACGTTCATGCCATGGTAGATTCTCTGCCAAGGGTAATCAGTTGCACTAAGGAATTTGCCAGAAAGAACAAATCTGTCTGATTTATAATTAGCTAAGTTCTAATTATTTCTCCTAAATGGGCAGTCAAATAACAATGTGTAAACATGAAGTAATCATAGAACTGCAATTACTACAAAGTGGATTGTTTCCCCCAAGGTGTGTAATATTTTAGGCTTCTTGTTACAGAGCACAGCTACACAAATTGGGCAGATCACAAGCCTGTCTTAATTTTAAATCATCCATTTTTCCCTGTCATGCAAAGAAATGTTGTGTTCCTTTTCCATGCTAATTTGCCTCAAGTACCCTCTGTCATGGGAAATGGATCACCAGTGCACAGATCTGGTACTAATAACTGTGAAAACAAGCTCTAATGTTCATCTTCAGCTCTTGGTAGGATTAATACACCAAAGCACAAGCAAAGCATAATAAATACCAGAACAAGAGATTTCTGGTTAAAGAAAGCTGACTCAAACATTTCATGTACTTATTGTGCCAAGCTCTTAGTGTAGATTTGTAAAAGATATTACATTGGAAGATTGACAAACACTTGAAAAACTGATATTAGCTGTAATTGATTCCTCCTGAAACCTGGCCTCAGTGACTCCAAGTGTGACAGTCTGTACTGCTATCAGTGAGATCACTGAGTGGGTTGTCCATGCACTCTCTCCCTGGTGCTAAAAATGTGCAAAGCTGTGTGTCTTTTCTGGATTTCACATGAATGGAATGTAAAGCACACCACTAATCTTTTGCAGTAGATTTTAGTGGCAAAAGATTAAATGAAAAAGATTAAAAACGTGGCTATTGGGGCTGTCCAATAAAAATGTGCATGAACACAGCAGAGTTACCTTTACATGGCCTGTGACCACAGCAACTCTTTCTCTTCCAATGTGCAAAGGAGTGAGAAAGGTGGCAGCAACTGGAGAGGATAAAAGGCTGCACAATGATCAGACAGAGGAAGAGGATCTCAGGCTGTTGTGGAATTGTGTGAGAGCCACTGTTTGTGTTGCTTCAGCAGTTGCTTACAGGTTGCTCCTTCCAGAACCTCAGGGAGAAATGTACCCACAGGTGGAGCTGAGAAGTCCCTTTTTATTGTTCACCAGCTTTCAGGCACTTCAGTGTAATCCTCACCCAATAGACTTCCAAAGACCTTTGCAGTGCAGAGAAATTTCCATTATGGAGATTCTGGAAACTAACCTTCTTTTAGTTCTTGGAACTTAGAAAAAATGACAGCTGCATGGATTTAAATTCCTGTCATAAAGGGTGGAAAAGAAGCAAATGGTAAAACCTTATTAATTTCAATACAATAATTTATTCTGTAATGATGGCATAAATAAGCCTCTTCAAAGGATTTAGGGCAGGTATTGGGAAAAACATTCTGTCATCTACCTTTGATGAGAGCTTCAAGGCAAATAAGCAGATGAAACTTTCTGTAGAAAGTTGTGTTTTCAAACATGTCCAAATAACTTCTTCAGTTCCTTATAACAGTGTGCTAAAAGCAAATCATTTAAAATAAAGAAGCTACTTCCAGATTAATATGTCTGGCTACACAAATCATGAAGTTTCTCTGAGAACTGCCAATGAATAAATTAAACTTGCTCCATTTCTGGTGAATTAACATCAAACTAATTTCTCAAACAGTGAAAATAAAAACCAGCAGAATGTAATTCCTTGTACTGTATCCTTCTTTCTTGCAAGTTCTGTCCTCAAGAGTTTTTCCAGATTAAATTAAATGATTGGCTAGTCAGAGGCAAAAAGAAAGACAGCTAGGATATATAAGTGAAGGAAAACAAATATGGTGAGTTTGATGAAGCCATGGCTGCACACACAAATTTCAGCAGTATTTGAAAGAAATCCCAAGTAAGTTATAAAAGAAAGAGATATCTTGAATTACAGAAAGAAGAAACAACTCTCTTGTCAATAACAGACAGATTCTGTGATGATTTAAGACAAGATCTTCCTACTAGGTAATGCACAGTGTTGCAGTGATTCAAGCTATGCTGTACAGAGTTTTTACTGTAGCTTTAGGCAGACTCTCAGTCGTGTCCAAAGAGTAACTTCCAGAGGCTATTCCAGCCCAGGAACAGCCTTAAAACTACTCTCCTTTCCTCCCTGTTGATCTCTGAAAGGCTGAATGGTCTCAATTCCTGAAACCTGCAGAGGGATTCAGGGAAGACCAGGGCAAGAAATTTTTCCACTAGGGAATATATGAACCACATGTACCAATTCCCAGAGTCATGTAATAAAAAAAAAATAGTTATGAATGTAGAAGATGGTATTTACAAGAGATGAAGGGAAGTTATGGTTTGAGTTGCTGCTGCTTTAAAAAAGTATCAGATTCAGACTGAAGCAACCTATGGACTAATTAGTCTGATAATGATGTTGTAAAAATGAACATGAAGTTAATTATGGACAGTTAGTCAAATGCAAAAGAGTGAGAATAGGAGAAGGACCACATGAAAATGCAAATCCATTTAGGCTGAAAAGTCAACTAAGAAAGCCAAATTATTCTTGGGTCAACACAATTTTAAGAACTTTGGGAACTTGATTGCAAGGGAATTACCCCAGCTTGTAAAATCAGGTATGTGACTAAATGTCTTCCTGAATTAGGTCTTGTAGAAACACAGCGATTGTCAAAATATTTAGACTTCAGCTGGTAGAACAAGAATTTTTTAGTGGTGTGAAGTGGGCTGATAGAAAGTGAAAGATTTTCAGGAGTATTCCGAAGGGCAATAATTGTGGAATTGTCATTACAAAATTTAATTCTGCACGTTCTATTTGTCTTCCCTAAATCTTTCATTGGAGGGAAAAGATGTGACTGCTTTCTAAAACAGTAGAATAAAGATTTTGTTTTGAGCTGATCATGAGAGAGACTGAAAAAATTTTTTCCTATATGACTTTTAAGCTCTGTCTCCAGTCAACACATATTATTCTCCTGCTTTGTAAATTGCTATTATTACGTATAAAAGAACATGTTCTTATCTTAGTTCTACTTCTGTGGTTACAGACTTACCCTGCTGAAATCACAGGAGTAAATTAGAAGTGTATTTACAGTAATATATTTTAAATCTATATACACACAGTTGATATGCTGAGTAAAATCCTTGCTCAATTAAAATCACAGAGAATTTTGCCAATAATTTTAATTGAATCAGGATCTTGTCCCATGTTATTTCTGTAGAACTGTATGGAATACCCAGATAATCCAGTTTCAGTGTAGAACTGAAGGCCAAACCCTTCATCCATTTCATGACTAAGAGAATGTGTTCTTACTAAATGCTTTCCTATTCTATTGATGACTCTATTTTAATACAGACAGCTTTGTTTTATTCTGTATTTGAGATGAGTTTATTTGCAATTTGAGTTCACATGGGGTTGCTCTAGATCCCTGATCATTCCTGTGAATGTTTGAATCCATTAGCATAGAGCTACACATTTTCTGGAAGTGAATTTTGCAAGAAAGATTAACCAGGAAGGAAGAGTCTTGTTATTTTCCCCCCCTTTTATGAACCTTCATTTTGTGAAAAAGGCATTCAGAATTAGATATTTCTGGAAAATTACAATCAATCTACCCCTTAAGATACCAAATGTCAATTAATTCAATTCATTTAAAACACTGATTTATGTTCTGAAAGTGAGTCATTTCCCATTTAGTTACAGAATACTTTGCTTTCTACTTCAAAGAGGAAAAAATAGTTCACAGTAAATATCTTTCCCTTAAACATTTTTACTGATAGCCTGCCTTGAATGCTAGGGCAATGCAGTTATTTAATCTGTTTTCTAAATGAGGTCTATCCTGTAGACATATCTGTACAATTTACATCATAAAAATATTAAACTCAGTGGAAGATTATAAAGCATATAAGATACAGTAGCCTTTTTATGGCTGACTTTGAATTTGTAATCAGCCAAAATGTCATTAGCTGTCTTAAAGTCTTGGACAGATTGGTGATGAAAAGGGATAAAATTTGAAGAATTATTTGATTATCTCATATCAATTTTGATAGATTATTTTCCAGTAGAAATTGAAATATAGGAAAAAAGTCCTGTACCTGGGATGTGAAACTGTATTTTCCTTTGTCATTTTGAGCAGCTGCTTTTCCCTTTCCAGAGGTTCCTCTGATCTTTCTCTGGGACATGAGAGAATCCCATTCTCCAATTCTTTCCACACCCCTGTTGACATAGGGGATGCTGTCATTGCTCACAGGACGCAAACCCATCTGTTTAGATTGGGGAGACAACACTTAACCATGCACCCATTTGTTTCTATTCATTTTGGTTTCTCTGTGCTGTGATTTTCTAGTACTTGTGTAAAAGATCTGATTACTGGATTTGTTCTTGGAGAAATATGCAGAGATCTTGTGCTCTGATATTTGCAAGCATCACCTACATATATCACAGAATCATGGAATAGCTCATCTTGGAAAGGACCCTTAAGGCTCAGTTTATCACAAGGATATGTTGTTGTTGTTTTATTGCCTGTGTGTGCTTTCCTGAATAATGCACTTAAATGTATGACTTCAAAATGTATTGTAGGTTCCCGATGAGAAATTGAACACCGTGAATATAAATTTCCAGTTGGATTTAAAACCACAAAAATATTTCATCACTTATTTCAATTCTACCCAGGCAACTAGTGGATAAAACCCATTTGAAATCCTCTGTGACAATATATTTGGGAGTTTGGCCCAGCTCTCACAAACACCTTATTCAGAGAACCTCATTGATACTGGATTCTCCTTATTGACTCATGAGAGAGGTCAGACGGGCACTCAGCCTCTGTGCACTGCACACACTTTGGAAAGATAGGACACAAAAAGTAACTGAGCTTGAACCAGCTGTAGGTAGGGAGCCCAGCACCCTCTTTACTGTCTGTCTTCTCTAAATCATGTTGGAGTTAGATTTGTATGCTGATGACTAACATAACTGAAAAGTTCATTAACTTATAAGAACATAAAATCACACCAGATTGTTTAACTCAATTAATCAGAAGTAACTCTCACAGCAGATTGAAGAGTATTAGAACAAAAAAGGGTGTCCTCCCTGCATGTATCTTTCCTGCAGTGCAGCATGCAGATGGTTATCTTTAAATCTCAATTCTTTAACTCTCTGAGAGTCCACAATGAAGACCTATGCTTTCCAGTCCCTATAATCAGTGCATGGCAGCTGCCAGGGTTGAGCTCATGGTTACAGCAGCTTTTCCCAAGCCCTGAAAGAGGGAGCTAAGAACTGAGTGACAATCCTCCTCAGTGCCATGCTCTGGACTTTATAGTATTTGGAAAAAAGTTGCTTTATGCAATATCTGAGGTTTTCTGCATTTCTTAAAGAACAAATTTCACCCAACTGAATTCCTGTGGATTTCTCTTACTGTCTCCTCCCTCAGCTCTCAGAATGCAAAATCAGCTCTGAAGAGGGAAAGCAGACCTCTGCAAGACAGAGCTGGGTACTTTCACTTTCTTTCAGATTTTCACTGAAAGCCCACCAGCAATTATAAACATACTCTCTTTCTTTAGTTATGGGTATGTATCAAAGGCAACTGTGCAGCCACCACATGTTGGTGGATTTTTTTCATACTCCAGCATATAAGGAAGCCAAGGGCTAAATGCTCACCAAGGGATTGTGAAGGCATTCTGTGCACTGACAGAACTCAGGTCTTCTGTACCCAGGTCAGGTGTTATGAGGATGTTTCACGAAAGAGAGAGGGATACAGAGCAGGGAGAAACCTTGTGATGTTTAGCTGCAACATTTCACATACAAGTGAGGTCTCATTTCTCCTCTTCCCTGGAATTTGTGGCAGCAGCTCTGAATGGGACTTCTTACAGCTTGATGCAGAAATGCTTTGCTGGGGAAAGAGGTGCTGTAATCTCTGTTTAAATTTAGTATTAGGGCTGCATGCCCTTGGTTGCTCCTCTGGCATTTGTTGAGGCTTAGCTGATTGATTTCTCAACTGGGGAGCAGGCATCTGTAGAGAAGACATTGATCTCTGTAAAGCTGGTCACATCATGTCCTAGGATAATAAGCAGCTTAATTCAGGTTTTCAGAGGTATTTATGAATGAAGCTGGGGTCTGTGTCACCCCAGTCCCCTGCTATCAGTTATCTTGTACAGAGGGCGAATTCCTCACTCCCTTTTCTCTCCAGTATTTTGGCATATCTGGGAAAAACAGGCATTGTAATCTGGATTCATAGAGAATTTTTAGCTTTCTATGCTGCCCCTCTCCTCCTTCTTCCCTAAGTGCTGTTGGTGTGCATGAATGTGGATGAATGTGTGTAAATGAGAGGTCATGACAGACATGACACAAAATGAAATAATTCCTGTCTTTTCCCTCCCCTATCTCCTCCAAACATTTTCTAAAACAGCATTAGCATGTAACAATGTACATTTATTCTCTCATCCTGCCTGTTCAGTGAAGCCTTCGTGTTGTGTTTAATTTTCTTGTTTCGATGTACAGATTTTCTTGTATTCTGTATGTTACTGCTCCAGAAGGCAGCACTAGAGCAATACCTCATCACTGAGCAAAGAGGAACAATCAGTGCCCTGACATTGATACACTGTGCTTTTAAGGGCAGCCCTCTGAGTCCTTGTGTATATTTAACTAATTCTGCTTTAGTGTCATTTCAGTCTCAGTTCCTTTTTTTGTAACATGTCTGTGACCAGTGACCATCAGAGCAGGGAAGACATGAAAACCCCATGGAATGAAGCTGCATTTTCTTTGAATTTTCCACAGTGATCTCCTTTCAAATGAAAGCTGAACAGAAGGGAAATACAGCTGCAAAGGATGGCAAAGGAAATCAGATTTGTTTAAACACAGCTGGAAAGAATGCTGGAAATGAAGACAGTGCTTTGAAATATCTTTTATGGTCAGTCAGTAGCTGCATAAGAACTTCCCAAATAAATTCAATTTTCTTTCAGGCTGACATGCTTTGTGCAGTAACATTTGCAATATGTCTGGAGGCTGATGCAATTGTTAATAGTACTGTTGCCTTCTGCTTCTTGTTTTGTCATAAACAAGCATGTTGTTCTCATAGTATGTCTCATAAAGTAAAGAGATTACACTTGTCCTCAAAGTTTCTTTTCTAACCAAATTCCTCTCTTTGGATTGACTTTTTCTTGGTTTGGGTTTTTGTGGCTTTGGGGTTTTTTTTTGTGAAACTTTATACTCCTGATCTTATGATGGCTGCAAACAAATAATGCATGGCTACTCCCTTTGCAATGCAAGGGAGAGAGACCCATAGTGTTACATGGGCTGAAATTTTCTTTTTGTCAACCAAAAAATATTTTTCTTTATGTACCATGGTAGTATTTTGTCTTGCTGAAAAAAAAATTCAAAGTTTGATTGCTTTTTATGAAAATTGTGATTACTGACTGTTAAGAACTTTAGGAAAACTAACTAGGAAATATGGCAAAGGAAAGGTAAAACTGTATATTTTCTTTTAAGCATCAAAATGTTCTTTATTCCAAATAAGTTTATATGCTAGTAACATAAGCAGTCCTCAGTACCAACCAGGGTTGGTAGTATCTCACACTCCACAGCCCTGTGCTTGCATATGGACTCCCAAGACTCAGCTACTGATTTTTTAGGTCTTTTCAGTTTCACATGAATGGATCAGGAGTGGATGCTGCCCAAATAAGTGGAGGAGGATCAGTGTGACTGGTCATTCCCATACCACACACTAAGGAGCTTATTCCTCACTAGGTAATCATGCTGAGGAAGAGTAAAATGCTATTAAGGCTTTGAGTAAATCTTCTTGCAGAATAAACCTCTGACATGCCATTTAGATGACAGTAGAAGGGACATAGCTGGATGAACTTGCAATGGGTTGGGTACATTTCTGGTTTCTAATGCCACCTGTAACATGAAAAAAAAATCATAATCTTGGTCAGATACTTAGATTTTCTTCACCTCAGTCTCGCAGTTTATAAGTGAAAAAGTTTTTTCTTTTCCCCTAATGGAGTCCTTATGCAGAGGGAAATAATTTGTGTGAAGAGGAGGAAAGAAACCCTGTGGCTTATATTGAAATGTATTACAGATGAGACTAGACAGTAATGTGTTATCTGAAAGGCTTTTATTCCTTGCTACCTTAGGGACAATTGAGCTTTAACACATGCATAGCTGATCTTGACAGCATGTCTCTTTATCTATTAAGTATCATTTACACTGCAGGCTGGCTGAGGATTCAGGGGAATGCAATTGCGTTGCCAGAGCGTTGATCAAAAGGATTTTCTTTTAATGCAAAAAGACAAGATACAGACTGTATATGAATGTTAAATGGAGATCTAGAATGCTGAAGGACTTCTTGTCTATTAGAAGACAAATTTGTTTCATTAATGAAGGGGTGAAGGATGTCTGAATTCTACTTTGTACAACTTCCAACGAGGCAGTGCAGTAACCAGGCACCTCTCTGTGTATGGGATCTGGCTTTGTCAATGAATCATTAAAAAATCATAAGCATTTGACACTGAATTATTTGACTATACTGACAAGCCATTAAACCTCAGTCCTGCAAATAATTGCTTGATTTTTTTTTGTTTTCTTCCTAAAGATGGTGTGTGATAAGCCTCTTAAAGGGAAAAGGTTCTTTTTCTGGGCCTGGTAGTAGAGTTGACTTCAGGGAGAGCTGGGCTTGGCTCCTGTCTCTGACACAAACTGTGTATGATTTAAGCAAATCACTTACATCACCTGTACTTCAGCTTACTATTAAATGAGAAGAATAGTATGACCTTCTCACCCTCTTCTGCATTTGAGGGAAGTAACTATCATCATGTGTTTGTACTGTGTGTGGCACAATAAGGTCCCAAGTCTGGGTGGTGCCTACAGGCATTACAATGAACAAAATGTAGTAATAGTAATTAAATGCAAATTTTCATAATTTGCTCCACGAGGTTTCCTGAAATAAGAAAACATTATGTTGTTTGAGAAAGTTCTTTGTAATCAGATGTAATTTTCTGCAAGGACTAATTAGCTCATGTGCTTTCTTGAACATTCAAAACTGAACTGCTGTTTCTGTTCCTTAGAGTGAGAGCATTTCAGTGCTTTATTACTCATCATTAAGGATAATATACTTTAGTCTACGTTAGAGTCAAAGTCCGTATTGCTGCTGTAGTAATGAGATTTTTAATCACTGTCTTACTAATTTGTTTTTATAAAAATATTAGTTTACATTACTGCTAAACTTCCTTAATTACTTAGTATAATAATAGTAGGAAATATTGCCAGCTTGTGCTACACATTAGGAGAAAATATTTCTATCCAATGTAATCCAAGGTGATACTTTCACAAGATCCTTGTTTCCATGTTAAAGTTACAATATATGGGCTTTAAATGCTTGGGTAGAGAAGCCTCCACAGCAGTGGTATTGCAGAGGTGGCAGGGAGGATGTGGCAAAGATGGTTTGGGTTATTTGAGATGTTCAAGGGTGCAGCTTATGCCAGTAGTGGCTTGTAATGGCACAGCCAGAGAGCTGTGGCCATCTGAGAAATGCTGCAGTCATGAAAGCAGCAAGAAGAGGCTGACATTATGTAACTTGTCACTGCTCTCCATCCCCATTTATTGGGATTGTGAGATTGATTGTCTCTGTATTTCAGGAGGAAGTGCTTGGAGAGACAGTCTTGACAATAGGAGATGCATGGGAGCAGCACAGCATTTGAATTTACCTGATCTCCTCCTGAGTAGGGAGAACTAGGCAAGGGATCACTGTGCAAACAGAGCTGTGCTCCTCCCACTACTGGAACAAATTTGTCCACAGCCGTCTCACATCAGAGGCTGTGGGCACACCTTTGAAAAACCGACATAGAATCTTCCCATGTCATTTAAACAAATAGTGTTCTTGTTATTTAAAAAGGTGGCAGATATGGTCTCCAAAAGTTTCAAACTTTTTTTTTTTAAGGTAAGCAGATTTTTTTTCTGCCATTTCTATCTAAGCACAGGATGCTGTACTCCCCTCTAATATTCATTCCTCAGCTGAGGTTGCTGGATAGTGTTGCTGGGTAAGATGAGGATATCAGTTGACTGAGAACTGTATGGCAGTCACCAGCTCACCTGATGGCTTTGAAATTTGGCACCTTATCAGGTCAGGACAGAGCTGATCTTACACTCTATGCTATATCACAATACTAAGTCCCTGCACTACTTAGAATCAATTAAAAAAATTCAATGAATAGCTGGTTTTGTTCATTCTTTGATATTGATCCTCTATCTAATATATTGCCACTGATATTAAAACAATGTTTTGCATACTTAATTGCTATTTTAATTAATGTAGCTTACAAGGCTATGTCAAATTTTTCTGTTTTCCAATGTATCCTGAATATCTGACAGATGTTCCCTTCACATATACCCTCCTGAAATTCAGGACAGAGAAATGAGTTTATCCATTTGAACTCTGAGTGGTAGGAGGCTTCACTTCTTCTGATGCTTTTGTTATGCTGGGAAATCAAGTCCTGAAATCAGAACACCTCATTTATCTCACAAAATTAGATTGGTTTCAGCACAACCCAGTAAAGAACATCTGTGGCTACACACAATATGCCATTAGTGTAGCAACCAAATGAAAGGACTATACATGGTATTTAATTTGAGAGATGCCTGTGGTGCATTTATATTTTTTTCTTGTGCTAAATTTAATAAAGTATGTGATTGTTTCAAGTAACATCATTTACTTAACTCATCTTTTTTTTGCTGTAACATCTGTAAAACCCAAGCAGGAGAATTTATTCTGTGAATGTTAGAGAGCTTTTTGTATTTGTGTTACCTGTGTACCTCTGATTATTTCTTCCTTAGGATTATTTGAATCTATTTTAAAAATAAAATTATTCGAATTGGAAGTGGTTCAAGTCCTCCATAAAGGTTCAGCAGTGAAACTATATCATTTCCTTCTGAACTACAATTGATCTTACTCGAGGTGCAAGAAATTTCATCTCTCTCTTTTCTCTGATAAGACATAAAACAGAGGAGGGTATCATGGGTTGATGATTTATTTAATTCCTTGCAGAATCTGTTAAAAGGGGCATTGTTAGGACTCTCACAGAGTAATTTCTGAAGGGTATCATCAAGAATGCTCTTCAATATTTCATGGTCAGGGAAGTAATCTGAAACCCAGGGGACTCAAGCACTTGCACTGTCTGAAGTCCTTGGACTTCTGTGACTGTTTTCCGAGGCAATTTAGGGACAACCTCTTATTGTATTAGAGGAATACACAAAGGTTTCAATTTTTATGGGATGCAATGATCAATTAAAAGTAATGTGGAAAGAAGAAAATACACAGAATCCTTTATTCATTAGATGATGGGTGGGTTGCTGTCTCACATACTTTGTGGGATGACCAGGAACAGTTAAGTGAAGATGAAAAACAGCCAGTGTCATTAAAAATTACTGGAGGCAAATGGGAAAGATGGGAATGCAGAGAAATGCTTTTAATTATCCTTGTGCTAAAGCAGAATTAAATGGACTGGGTTGAACTTTGGTGACAGTTTTTGGCAAAGGTACAGAAGCAAGTTTATAAAAATAGAGGTCAAGGAGCTTTGGTAACATCTGACAGGTGAGTGAATAGAAAGCATGAACCTGTGACCTACTGAACCGAGCGGATTAGGCAATATGTATCTATATCTGATAGTTTAATCGGTGGCTTGGAGAAGATAGATGACATTTTAGGAAGTTCAGTTTAAAGTGCATCTGGAAATGAAACTAAGTAGTAAAGGAGGGATAATAATGTATTTAACTATGCTACTGAAAATTTTCTGTGATTGTTGGGAACTAGACCATAAAATGACTGAAAACAGGCACCATATTCTTTGAGCTTCAGACATCAGTAGCTACTGAGCCCTCCCTAGGCAAAGAAAATTGTCAGGAATCTGTGATTAAAATCAATTACTGCCTAGGCAGCTTACCATCTGGAGGAGGGGAAGTCTTTCATCCCCTTAAATTGTGCATCCTATTTTTGAGTTGTGAAAAACTCACTGTGTTCAGTAACTCAGCTGCTTCCATAGGGTTATATTTTCAAAGTTAATTATCTAAATTTTAAACTGATTCACTTAAGGGGGCTGTAGAGAAATTACAGGGAGTGGAAAAGTATGTCATCTTTCTTAATATAAACACATAATCAATTTTGTCTCTATTCTGATAGGATGATACTAAAAACTTAGAAAGTGCTGCCCTTCTGACAGCTTCACCTGTCCTTCTGGTGGTGACAATGCATAGAGCAAAATCCAACACCATCACCCCTCTGCTGATGTTGGTGGAGGGACAAGATGGAGAATTCTGACCAAAACTCAGGATAATTTTTGAGCTAAAATTTGAAGCTGGCCTTCTGGGATAGTGAGTTTCAGTAAAATATCTCCTCTGTCCTTATTTCTTAAAGGGCTGTGTGAAATCTTCTGAGCAGTCCTGTAAGGGCTTCCAAATCTCCAGTGTTCCTTTAAGATCCTATTTTTCAGTACTAAACTGTCACAGTTCCAAGAAGTGAGTGGAGCTCAAACACCTGTTGTGTATTTCAAGTATATTCGGATATGTTGTCGAATCTTTTTTTTTTATTTCACATTTTTCTGAAGTATCATTAAATTGTCTTAACTTTGGTAGCCAGTTCCTTTTGCACTTTATAGAAAAAGCTTCTTGATGAAGAATAAGCAAGTTTGCATTGGTAATTTTACAAAATCTTTGACTTACACTCCTGCCACATTATATTTTCTGTAGATCTTTCATGTTTGGAAAGTTCAGTTTAGATGAAAGTGAAAAGGACATACAGAATGTGTAAAACAAAATTGTACCACACATTTATGTCATCCTGATGAATTGCTTTGAAATACTCCCAAATATGATTTCCAGAAAATTTCCTGAAGTTTTTTTCTTTTTAAATGTCACTATCTTCTCCAGTCTGGAGAGATAACTGAATCATATCTGTTACTTATGGTCAATTTTCTCTTCCTTGACTTCTTTCTGAATGGAATTCAGTCCAACTAAATTAGATTTTGGGATTCGGGTGTTTCTAAGTGTTGGTGACTGTGATGCTTGTTAATTGCATAATAAATTACATAATTTTCTGAAATTGTAGAGCATCACTTCCTCACATCCAACTAGTTAGGTTAAGTATGTGTCTCTTTATAGAAATGGTGAATTTAAGGTAGTAATTCTAAATCCAACTTTCTCACTGGCTTTTCATACTACATTTTCCTTGTGAATGATTAGAAGCTGATAGTTGGTCTTCTCAGATACTGTATCTGCTAGTGAAGTGTAAATCATCCTATGTAGCATACATTGATTTTTATTTGAAATAGCATGAAATCATGGAACTATGGGCTGAATATCCACTTCCTTATTATCAGCATTTAAAGTTGAAACTCTCTACATACTTGCTAGTTCCTATCACCTTCATGTCTATCAGGGATGAAACCTTGACATGAGTGCTTGTAAGCTTTTCCCAGAATGATGGGTGAAGTAATTTAACGATATTCTTATGGCCTTGTAGTGTCTAAATTGTCTGTGGGACTAAATCCTCAGGGATTTGTTTTTCTCCTTTCTTAAAAGCACCTGGGGACTCGAGGCCACATTCACAAATAGAAAACAATAAGGATTGTGCCTGAAATTTGGTTCCAAGTCCATCTGTGCTGATGTTGGAAGCTCAAGGTGGATTGTCACCCATTCTGGAGTAGCATTCTGGAGCTTGGTGCTCACTGACATGGATTTTATTCATCAAGGTAGCTGACAACAAGCAGGGTTGTGAGCAAAGTAGGAGGGAATGGCTCAAATGAACACAGAAAGTGCTCTGTCATGTGAGAGCTGTACTCAGCCATGAGCCTTTACCCTTCTCTCCCATGGAAGTGACTGAGGAACAGTAGGGAGCCCCATTACTTCGCTGTATGTGGGCTACTTTGTCTTCATAAATGGGAAAGGGGCCAATACCAGATTGCTGTTCTCCTGCTATGCAGGAGGGCAAGAGGTGGGCAAGCAAGCATCTGAAAAATACTGAGTGCTGATGTTATTTTTTCATACTTTGTAGATTTATTTGCCGATGTTTCTGTATTTTTTCATCTGGGCTGCAGAAAAAAAAAAAAAAAAAAGGAAAGCAAGCTGCCAGGGAAACAACCAAAACTGTTTCCATTAAAAGTAGGGAATGATTGAGAGAGGTAATGAAACCGTATTTTGGTTCTTTATTTGCTCAAGCTGTATAGCAATAACCTGTTAATATTTATTTATGTTTACCTGTTAGTAAAAGGGCTGATGTACTAATCAGAGTAACTTTATGGAGAGCAGTTTCAGTTTAGAGTCTGCTTAGCCAGTTGTGTTGAAAGTGCAGAGATTGCCTTGCAGCAATTGTTCTTGAAAAATATTTCCAATTTTTGTTACCAAGAGCAAACAAGCTTTTATGCACTAATGGTGTCATACAAACTAGTCTGAGTAATGGCCAACTCTCAAAAAAAAAAAGCAGATCCTGATAGCACTGTATTTTAATAAAGTTACTTTTCTTCCACTGCCAAAATGAATTTCCCCTATTTTTATAATTTTATGGTACATTCTCTACCAGTTGAGAGAATATCAATATTCTGCCAAATTCAGCTTTAGCAAGGCCATCACTTCCTAACTTCTTATATCATATATTAATAAACCCCAGTAGTAAGAGATATGTGGATTGAATGAACAGGCTGTTTATAAACCTCAGGAAATTTTCAATTAAAACATTTTATCTTCAGGATGAACAACCAGCTAGCTTTCTAAAGATATAGATATGAGAACCGTGGGTTTAATATTTTAAAATTCTCATATCTTTTCTTGAGCAGTTACATGTTCTTTGTGGTTGAAAAAGCTCTTCTTTATGAAAAAAATGGATCTTTCTCTCAGCAAAAGATATTTTCATTGTAAAAGGCAGTAGTGAAATAAAAGGAAAGAAAAAGAAAACAATTCAACTATAGGGAGAAAACGGCACTGTTTTACTCAATAGATCAGCTATTTGTATTTATTCAATGATCAGACAATACATTCCCACTTCGTTTGTGTGTGGTATGATGGTAATGATGCTGCAGCTGCAGGTGAATGAGTTGGGCACTAGTCTGAATGTGTAGTTTGGAACATGTTAAAATTCACCTGGATTATTGACACATCATTTGTGTTTAGAGTGTAGGGGGTTAGATTTTTAGTTTGCATGTTAATAGTATATTCATTTAGCCTCTGAGATACCATAAATATGCCACACTTAAGGATGGCAGTGATCTGTTAAAAAATCTTTTCTCAGTGTGAGTTCAACATGAATTCGAGGTAATAAAGCTGAACACTGCAGGCCAGTGTGACACATTTTAGGCTTGGAGCACTGCCACAAAAAGGTGTCCAAGTTATCAGAACCAATTTTGTCTGCTAAAGCAGCTGAATTGCCATCAGATGTGTTCTGGCTTGCACCATCCTAAGACAAGAGTTGCTGTCACAGACTTTCCACTTGGGGGGTGATTCTGTGCACCTTTCAATGCACCATCTTTCACAAAGGAGCAGGATTCTCATATAGCTTCATTTTGAGGTTTGCATTCATCAGAATAGCAAGCAGCAGAAGCCTCTATTGGATTTATGAAGCTTTAAATCATCCAGCATGGCCAGGCTGCCCAGAGAAGCTGTGGATGCCCCATACAGTTCTGTAGGTTCTCAAATGGCTGTTTTGGACATTTTGTGTGTCCTTTTAGCTGCATCAGATCCAGCTATTGCAATGCACAGGACACCCAGGCAAGGTGAAGTGTCAGTTCAGAGATGGAGTGTTGGCTTGGTAACTTAATTTTAGAAGATAGATTTTTTAAGTTTCCTTAAAAAAGAAAATTGGGATCTAAATGAATTTTTCTATTTTCCTGAGAGCTTGAGGCTACTGTGGGTGACTTCTATGTTTAAACTGCCCTAGTCAGCACAGTAGCAGGTTCCTGTGCTTGAAAACTGGTCAATTATCAGTTTCCTCAAGCAAGAAATATTATATACCCAGCAAATCTGTCTAACTTGATTAGGAAAGTTGGAGTGAAGGCATTCTGCCTTTCTTTACCTGGGGGCTTGGTGCTTCTAAATGTCCTTTCTAAATTCTGCTTAAAACATCTGTCACTTCAACCTGACTATTTCTTCCTCTGCCAATCAAACACTGCTACCCTCTTCCTTCTGCCTCCTCACAGTAAGTGCACATGAAGTCTACTGAGTATGCCAACATTTTTTCAAAACTTCTCTCATGAAGGCTTTTCATGCCTCCCTGTTTGTTGGGTTGGTTTGGAATATTTTTTGGCATTATGTACAGAATGTAAGGCTCTAATACTGCAACTGATTCTGTGTAGGAGTAAAATGGTGCCCATTTACAGCCTCAGTGGCTCCCAAGGTTGGGATGAGGGTGCCAGGGAAAGGGTGAGTGACAGGGCTTTGAATTAGTCACAGCCTTGAGATCATATAAGAAATGTACAGACTCCCAGTTACCTAAAGAGTATATTAGAAGATAATAAACCAGATATTAATTCTGTAAACAGAGAGACATTAGATATCCTGGGTGAGACAGATTTAATAATGAGCCTAAAAATTAATCAGACTGCCTGACCCCTGTCTTTCAGTCTTGCTCTGAAGGTCAAAACCTGTGAACAGCAAAAGTTAAAAGGGCCGTGTTGGACAGTCTTTGATTCTTTCAAAGTACATCAAACCTTCTACCCACCATTTCAGGGATGCACTGTGGACAGACCCTTCCTCAGCCAGTTCCATGGGGTGTGGGATTTAACTGGAGGGATGGATGGATGGATGTGTTCCCCTGTCACCAGCAGGTTCAGCCTGGCCCAGAGTACAACAGCACAGACAAGGAACAGGTCTCATCCTCACTGCTCAGCTGCACCTTTTTGATTGGGTGGGTGCTCTGCATTTTTGGTTAAACTTCAAATAAAGAGATTATGCAGTTCTGCTCTTTGTCAAAAGGGTTCCCTGGAGTCAGCAAGGGGAAATTCTCAAGTGTTCATTCTCAAGCTCTGATGCCATTAAAAAGGAGGGAATAAGTACAGATGTGGGATCTCATAACCTGTTTGGATCCTGCAGTGCATTTCTCCTACAGGACAATGATTCCAGCCTTCCAAGGTCTGGTTATTATTTCTATCATGTGTTTTATATATTGCAAATTCTTTTGGCTCAACCAAATTTTAACCTATTTCACAGAAAATGGTAAGGGATCTAGCTTTCATTAACTTCACTTTGTTCATGGAGGATGCTGAAAAGCATTAAAAGTCATGAAGATACCATCAGCAAGTGTAATTTTTTTTTGCAATTAATTGTAACTGTTGAGAATTTATTGATTTTAGTTTAGAAATTTGTTTTGCAGTGTAGCCTACCATGGTACTAGGCAGCTCTACTTTGAACTAGTTAAAATCTTTATTAATGGCAGGAAGGTACTGGATGCTTCTGTTAAGCAGATACCATTTGCATAGTAACTTTTTCTGATGTTTGGCTTAAATTTATTGGGTGAATATGAACCCTTACAGTGTCAAACCTCTCAGTTTTGACAGTTAAAGCACTACCTGAAAGAATAACTGGTAATACTTTAGTCATAAGACACCTCCAAGAAACCCAATGCTGATTTTCTACATTTGCACAGTACATAAATTGATTCTTGGGGGTTTTTTTTTAAGGCAAATGAAAAGCAAACAGTTGAAACAAAATTAAATTGCCATTCAGTCTTCAAGCTCACAGTAACTTCTAATGGTTACAGTTAATGTGAATGTACATTTTTTTCGTTCAGTCATTATTTTTAACAGTGAAGCCTATCTAATCATTAGCTGGATCGTGAAGTCAATTCCTTTCATGTATTCAGTAGCTCATCTTGTCTAAATTGTTTCTGTTCCTCAGAGATAGTTTTTGAATATGCATGACATATTTCAGCATAATAACTAGGAAGTCATTTTATGTTGCATCTCATTAGCAAAATAAGTATCAAAACAGGTTTCCTTTCCTTTAGAGGAAGCTCTTCAATTAGCTCCAGAGAACAATTCACCTTCAGATCCCTCACACGTTAATACCTATTCCTGAATATTTGATCTTAACTGCTAGACTAGATTCACTCTAATTGCCTTGCATAAAATTTACTTTTCGTCTTCAAGGATCATAAAAGACTGGAGCAGTTTGGGGCAGAGTGCTAAGTAGAGTATAAACAAAAGTCTGAATCGAATAATTTGTTCTGTGCTTTGGCACAATGTTTATGGGATGGTCTCATCAGTTGTTGCTTTCAGTCAGTGTCATGGAGCAAGGGCTCCAAGAGCAGCTGGCTGCTCAGGTCTCTCCCTCACACAGAGCTGGATTTAGAGGGACAACATATGTAAGTGCTAGAGCCCTCAATTCTGGGCTACTCCTACGATCCATGTATGGGTTGGACTTGATGATCTTTGAGGTCTCTTCCAACCTAGTTATTCTGTGATTCTGTGATGTAAGAGAGTGCAGAAATTGCTCCACAATTGTTTGATGTACCACACCAATGTATATAAAAAATTATATTTATGAGGTTCCAAAATATGAGCCATATTTTAAACAAGTAAATCCTTGCATGCCATCTGGGACGACTTCATTCTCTGCTGCACTAGAACACAGCAGTCACCAAAGCATTCTCTGTGATACCACACAACAGGAAACAGGACAGGCAATAACAACCACTAGAGGGAAAGGCTGGAGTGGTAGTTTATGGTGCTTTGATCAGGACATAGTTACTTTGCCTTTTGAGATCTTAAGACTATAGTCCTATGTGTAAATGCTGGCTTGTTTTTCTTCAATTGAGGTTTTTTTGATGCTTTCCCAGATGGCTATATTTTTATATGGACAGAAATTCTCAGCAGAATCCCTGGGCTCAGGGGATGTGTTCCAGGAATAACGAAAGAGAGGCAAGAATCTGCTAGAGCCCAGCTCCTGTGCTCATGGTAGCTAGTCTGTCTTTGAAATGCCCTGAGTAAATACTGATTTAATGTGATGTTTACGTTGTATTTTTGTAATGGGGGCCATGGGAACCATGAAACCTCAGGGGTTTTATAATACACCCCACTGCTTACCTCGAAGCAGGTCAATTTGGATTACAGAAATAAAGTGCACGCAGGATTGCTGACCTAGAAGAGGAATGGTTGCCCCATCACTCCAACTTGTAACCATCATGAAGCAATGTTGCAGATACAGGAAGCTGCTCAGTACATCTGTTGTTTGGTATTTATAATCATATTTGACACGCTTTCCCTTCATTTGCCCTCATGTAATTTCTCAGACATGTTCATATTGAAAACAAAGCCTTCCTGCAAAAAGAATCTGATGGAAACACAAGAGATACTCTTGTGTCTACAGTATGCTCAGTAACTTAGGGGAATAGAAGGATTATATGTCTGGCTTAAAATTCTGAGTTACAGTAAAAACTAGATGTTTATAACTCTCAGCTGTGATGATATCTTTAAATACACCACGTACACATTTTTTGTTAGATTTTGTACACGTTTTGTGAAGAACAGATGTGGAATTCACTGAGCCAACAGTGGGTTGTTATGAAAAGTCAGTAAAATACAGGAATGATGGTGTAGGAAAAAAGATGTGTGATGTAAAAGAAAACAAATTGCATCTCAGTGGGACATGGCCTGGACAGAGCAATCATTCTTACCCCCCAAGTAATTTCCATTTCTCTAGGGAGCTGCTTTATAATTAATGTTCTTTGTTTATGGTACATTTATGTCTTAAAAAAATAGAAATAGACATGTCCTTCATCAAATGTCACAGCATGCGAGCCAGCAATTATTCTTATATAACTTGTATTGTATGCAGCTCCCATGCAGTGCCCAGCACTGAAGGGCTGCTAACACATTCACAGTACAAATTAGGAAAAAATAATTCTGTTGAGTGGGGCTAGGGAAAAAAACAACTTTTACTCTCCAGCCCATCTGTACTGATGAGTGGGCTTGAGGTTTGATGCTGTCATACTTGCAGAAAGTATAGATGTACCAGGAAAGAGCTCTTCTCTCCATCCTTCCACCCTTGCATTGCCTGAGGAAAACTCGGGTCTTGTGCTGGAGGGCTGGGAGAGATCCTTGTGGAAAAGTTCCTCTGAAGGTTTGGATTAATTCTTCTAATTTTTATGAGAAAACCTGTAGGGACTGCTTTGCTTCCAGGCCCTTTAGACCAAGCATTTCAGTTTGATCTGATTCCTGGAATCCCTTCTTTATTCAAACTCTGCAAGTGTTGCATAGCACTTGCTCTGAGCTTTTCTTCTGTGAAGTGATATTTCTCTGATGCTACTCATGCTTTAACTACATCATTTGTGAAGGCACAGTGAACTAACATCTGTTGAATGAAGCAGATTACAAGATAGAAATTTTTCCTCTGTGCATTAACTTGTTTAAAAGTTTTATTTTGATTAAACCCCCACAGTTTTAAGCAGAAGTAGTCACTTTTTTTTGCATTTAGGAAATATCTGACCTGGCTGATTCATCTGCAGAACACTTGATATTGTGAAGTTTCTATTACTAAAAGAAGATAAGGTCGCCACCACTGTCTGCAACTTAGAAGAGGAACATGTATTTCTGAACTGATCTTGAGAAATTAAACCTTCTAAGTCAAAACTTGTTGAAAACACTTATTCATTACCTGTATTTTGGAGAGATGTATGAGTAGTAGGTCAAGGTTACACAGTCAGAATTTAGTTAAAAGCCTCAAACATTACATTCTACTTACATCCTCCTCCAGCAAGCAGGACTTCAGCTTTATGCAAGAAATAAGGAGAAAATGGGTCATTTCTGTAGTACATTGGTTTATTTTAATAGATCTATAGCATGAACAGTTCTAGTACTGATCTGACTTGGTAAATTCTCAGGGCTCTGTATCTCTCCTGATATTTCATAATTTTATTCAAACTATGGCTTTTGCAGACCAGTGATTATCTGGGCAAGACAGCTTTTGCTGTATTGCAGTTTGAAAATGTGTCTGCTGTACATTGAAAATATGAGATGCACACCAAAAAAATGTAAATACATTGTTTGTGGGGGAAAGATTCACACTTTTAAATAAATCTCAACATTTTTTAAGACCTGACTCACATTTTTAATGCTAGTGTTGGCAATATTGCTGTTTTTCTCCAGATGGTTCTATCTGAAAGGAAAAAAACTCCCAGTACCCAGTGGGACACTTATCTTGAAATTCAAATAGCAATGGTAGATATGCAAAAGAAAGACGATAAAAAAGAAGAGAATGCACAAATCCAAAAATCCCAGGACAGATGTTTAAAGCTGGATTATATCTTGTCCACTCGGGGATGTTCAATAAAATTAAACCAAATGAATTTGGATTTGAAATGTATTAGTGAAACCATAATAAATCATTTTATGTACATGCAGTCAGAATTTGAAAGGCCTCAATTTGCTTTAGTGTAATTCACTTTGAAATGAATGGAACCAAGTTATGCCACCTTTATTTCTCACTGAAAATCCACCCTCTTAGTAGAGCTGATCTATGCAATTTGCCTTAAATCGACACCTTTTTGGTTAATTCAGCTTCTTTTCTTGAGTGTCCTTGACATATCTGGGAACTAACAAAGGGATGAATGACTACCAGATTCAGAAAGTTTCATTCTTCGTTATGCTTACCTCTAGATTTTGCAGGCTTCTAATATACCCTGTGGAACACTCTGTCTTTCTCCCTGATGAAGTCAGTGAAAACTCAGCTGCAAATGGTCTGAATTATATATATTGCAGCTGATGTCTTTGTGCTTCTTTAAGCAGATGTGCATAAAGCCCCAGCTGAGGTTTTTCCACCTTGTGGGAGTGGTGCTGCCAGCCAAGGGCGTCTTTCCTTCTCAACCTGCCTGCCTTGCAGAAACATGGGAAGAGAAGGTGGACAGGAATGACACCAGCCAGTACCTGTGCCTATTTTTTGCATCTGAAATCAAGGTGGCAATTAAGTAACAGTGCAACAGAGAAAACTAATGTAGAAGTCATATATAATAACTTTTCTACCCAGTTAATACTAACACACAGCATTGAGCAAATTTTGGCTTTCTGCTTTCATGGTGCCTCCTGAAAAACAGGTAATACCTGGCCCACATGGAGCTGGAGTGTCACAGACTGGAAACAACAGGTCCAACATGGAGCCTGCTGATGCAACAGAAGCTAGATAGACTTTTTACAACTAATTCTAAAAGACCGTAAGAGGTTATACCACATCCACTGTTTCTCATGTGCTGGCAGGGTTTCTGATTTGGTGCTGAGGGATCTAAAGGTGGATTAATACATTGACTGAATGAGAAACCACAGTTATCCTTGCTTGGAGTTGTTGCAATGGAAAACCTGGAAAATGAGTCTCTGTCTTTAAAGTGGCATGGGGCTTTGTGAGATTTGGATGTAATGATACAGGATATAATTTTGATCCTGACAAATATTTTAGTTTTTGTTGCTTGGAGTATTTCCCCCTGCCCCTATTTTCTAAGCTGCATTCTTTCAGCTTATTCGATCAGCTGGAGATTTACTGAGTTATGGAATAGAAGATGATTCCCATTATTTTAAATATTTGCACCAACTACTGTGTTGTCTTTAAATTTTAAGAAGCACATATTTCCTATTTTCCAAATCAGTACATAGCATTTCACTGATACAGGTTTTTAAAACAGGAAGGTGATTTTAATAAAATTGCTGTTAAAAGGAAGCAGGTTTTGAGAATCTGTGGCAGCTTTGACTTGAAAAATACAGCCAAAAATCAGGAGAGTCATATAGATCTCACTAGTATCTAATCTACCATTAAATTGCACTGTAAAGGCACAGTAGATTTGGAAGTATTTTAGAAAACGAAACTTCTTCATCACAACAGTAGATCCTTATATGTATGTATCCAGAAAACAAGGTAGATTAAATTAATTATGCTCCCTCTGGTAAATTATGGAACATTTTAAAACAGACAATGTTCTCAGCAAAACATTTTCTATCTTCCTTAGCATGTAACTGGAAAGCAAAAGGCTATATAGAACCTTCAAATCTAGTTGTGGAAGAGTCTGAAGTTTGATACAGATCAATCCTTGGAATAAAAGCCTTCCTGTCCTTAATACCAAGATAGATTTTCTTATAGCTGCATTCCCATTTACCTCATATCATGCCAAGAAGTGCGACAGGATCAAAAGTGTGATTTGATCCTCATTGGAAAGTACTTAGGCAAATATATTATATTTAGAAAACAACTGATATCATTTACACACCCACTGAGATGATGCTTCATGTATTTTCAGTGTAACTTGTATTTTGGACTAACAGTTCTCCCAACAGGTTCCTTTGCTCCCATCCACTGTGGTGAATATATGGAACACTCTAGCAGATCTCAACGAGCCCAGATGAAGAGCTGTGAGTTATATATGCTTCTGTGGGAGTGGAGTTGGGGTTGTGGCATTTTCACTAGTGATTAAATATCTTCCAAACCTATTCATGCTGCAGAGCCATAAATTATGGATTCTTCACATTAATGAAAAGAGCCCTTGGAGCCCTCTGGAATGCATAGTTCTATTTTTACCTTTCACTATCAGAGAATGAGGAGAGATAGGCCAATGTATTTCCTTTTTTAAAATGGCAGGAACAGAAACTCAGCCTGTTCTGGTCGTCATTCAAGTGCCAAGATCATTAACCGTTTTGGGGGGCACATTCGAAGTTAGTACTTGTTACGTCATTTCATCAGGGGAGATTTTTTCACTTACTTTGAGCTCATTAGCAGACCTGGACTAAAAATAAACATGCACAGGAAATCTGAAACTGCTCCTCTATGAAAGTGTTGTGGTGTAAGATCTTAGAATGGGAATATGATTTGGAAATCAAACTTGAAAATTCCCCCCAAAAAGGTGCTGTGGCTTATTATGTTGCTGTTTGTTCATCTCGTATCTTGTTTTTTGTGAGTACTGAAAGGGAAAAAGATTTAGTCCCCTGTGTTTGCTTTTCAAAGAGGTTTCTGTCATCCTCTGGATGTCCTGAAAAAAAGCTCTTTCATTAAAGTAGAGCAGAAGAAACTGCCATTCCTAAGATGACTATGATGAAAAATAAATTAAGAGCAGAAGCTTCAAATCACAGGTCATCTTTGCTGATCTCCTTGCAATCAAAAGGGAACATAAAATTTCGTCTTCACACGATCTGCCTGCAAAAGTGTGTGTAGCTGTATTTGCATAGTGCTCTCTCATCCAGAACTGATAAGAGTGGAAATAATGGATCTCAGACAGCAAAACTGACATAATTTATTCTTTTAACCTCATGCCAGGTTTATTCCCTTTTTTTTGTTGTTTTGTTTTGGGTTTTTTGTTTGTTTTTTGTTTTGTTTTATTTTATTTTGTTTTGTTTTAAATACCAAAGCTAGCTCTGCATACAAGTAAAAGCTAGATTTGTGCCACTGAGAGAGCCCTGACTTCCAGCACCTGGCATTTTGGATAAACATTGTGAGTGAGAGGTCACCAAGTTTCACCTCTGTAAACAGGAAGAAATTGTATTGAAATTGGAATCCTAAAAGGGCTTGCTAATCTGCAGCCTCCTTGAGAAAAGAGAGTGGGGTCTCTGTGTGAAGCTACCTGTGTGTTCCTGTAAGCTCAGACACTGAATCTTCCAGGCATCTCAGCATGAGGCTCCTTCTCAGAATACCATATTCAGTTGTTGGACTGGTGCTCCTAAAATGGTTTCAGGCATGTATGAATGAGTCAGAAGACAACAACACTAATAAGTAATTGCATGCAGGAAAGAGGCTGGATCCTTAAAGCCTTCAGGAATTGCTTAGAACATGCTGATTTCTTCATTTTTCCTTTTTTTTCTGGCTTTGGTGTGAAGGTTTTAAAATGTGAGAAAAAACAAAAACACACACAACAAAAAAACCCAACAAAACCAAATCCCAAACGATGCAATAAATAAAAACTCAAGGAAAGAAATCAAGTTGCAAAAAGCCTGTGCCCCAGTGCTATGAGAGACTTATCCTCAGCAAGTGGCCAAGTCACTTCCCTTGGAAGGACAAAGGGTCAGGGTCTTTGGAAAGATCATTATGTTGATCATCAATACAAGAAATTTAAGAAATTGAAGAGATTAATTTAAAGATGTAATATTTCATCTATAGTACCTTAAATCAGCCCTAGGAAAGAACAGAGAGAATGGAAGACCATTGGTCTTTCAAAGCAGTTTTCATCTTGATAAAGCTCATTGCAGTTGCTTTAAAAATTACTCATCTTTGATATTCTACAATGCCTTAATTTGGGTAGGTGATAGACTGAACTGCAAACAGTGTTTTTGATGACTGCTAAATCTATATTTCTATTTTAATCAACTATAACACTTAGATTTTCAGCTGATAAAAAATGTGTGCAGAAGACACATTGATGGTGTAAGTGCAGTGGTATTTAAAATCAATATAAACTAAGCAAAATGATGTTTTTCTTTGCTTTTCTTCTTAGGTTTCTATGGAAACCTTTTTGGAGGTGGTCTGAAGAAAAGAAATGTTAAAATAGAACAATAAAATGTGTAATTTATACATGCAAAGTAAATATCCTTTATGCATTTTTTTATGGAGTTGAAAAAGTGATTTTATCATTTAATATTGTCTCTTGGCAGTCAAATTAACTATGATCCAGTCTCCCTCAGGTTTACTTTTCTGCATTTGGCCAACATGTTCAAGAAAGAAAAGCAGTTATCTTTTATCCTGAGCATCTATTATTTA
Source organism: Serilophus lunatus (assembly GCA_013399895.1). Lineage (NCBI taxonomy): Eukaryota > Metazoa > Chordata > Aves > Passeriformes > Eurylaimidae > Serilophus > Serilophus lunatus. The sequence goes on along the minus strand of VXBA01001027.1, from coordinate 2,269,252 downwards.
TTTGCTCTTTTATACTAAGCTACCTTTACTTTTTTAAGCAGCAACTTTTATGACTTGTATGATGAAAAGTGTGTCTAAAAAGTTATTTTGAAATTACAGCTCTGTCAATGAACATAACAGTCCTTCAGTGTTTTAGCCAGAAGAAAATAAAATGCAAACTTATATTGCTACATCACCATAAATAAATATTAATAGCAAGTGATCAGGATATATTTTGTATATTGTACTCTTTTAATGATTCACCATTGTTTAGAATGACTTTTCACTTATCCTAAAACAACTACACCTACCAGGGGTGACTACTTGGATATCCAGCACTGTTCTACTACATGTAGTTGTTTTGTACCTTGTTATTTTGGTACTATAATTTTGTTATTTATGTTCTCTTTGTTATGGTTACCTTCCTAAATTTGTTAAAAACACACAGTCTGTGGATATTCAGTGACTGCCACGAACAGTATCACTCTAAGGAGGCATTTTAGGGATTGCTGAATGCTGCACCAGGTTTAATTCTGTGCTGGAAATGAGCTTTCCAAAAAACGTGTTCTGAGATTCCACAGCCACTGCACACTTACTGTGTGCTCAGCTCCTGCTTTGTTTCTCCTCCTTAAAGCTTTGGTAAACCTCTCTTGAGGCTGCTAATAGGGCTCTCCATTCACTATTAGATTATCTTCCTTGTCTCTCATGTGTTCTCCTCCTGTCTGGGCCCATTAATAAACCTCTGTAATCAGATGGAGGTTTAACCCTCACTTTGGTGTCAGTGTGAGGTTTTTTTCTCAGGTTTTTCTCAAGAGTTTCAGTGCAGAAGTAATAGGGGCCCTCTTCCAGCTGTCTCTTCTGTGCATAGCAACAATTTAACTTTAGCTGTAAACCTGAGAAACTGTTACGACTCTTTGCTCCCCATCTAATGAAAATTCTTCATTCAGTGCTTGCTGGTACACACCATCTCATTCCATGAGCACTACAGTGACAGGTACCAGATGAAGCTGGATGACATTAAGCCAATAATTCACTCACCAAAAAATATATTTTTAGCTTATTTAGAGTTATCATTTAATATAATTCCTAATGATTTAAGAAAGGGTTATTTTCTAGAAAATAATTGAAATGTTTTGTTCTGCTATTTTTAAAATCAAAGACTTCAGCTTCTTTCAAGTCTTTTAAAGCTCAGCTTGCTCTCCTTTTCCAGGAAAGGCTGCTTACAGAGCACAGGAGACATTTAATGTGCAAGGGCTCTAAAATGATGCAGCCCCCGTCTTAACCCTTTGAGCACTCAGCCCTGCCACAGTACAATAACAGCGTGCAAGGGAGAGCAGAGAGTGATGCCTCCGAGCCCAGAGAAGTCCAGGCTCAGCTTTTCTCAGGCAGTTCCATAGCCCCGTGTACAGACATTTCCCTTCCACATCTGCCTCTTTGATCTCTCTGCTCCCTACTGTCTGTGCTGCCTTCATCTATCCTGTAAGATAGATGACATAATGGTTTTGTGTCACATAGCACAGCAGCAGCTGCCTTCCCCAAACTCTTCTGTCCTCTTTCCTTTCTGTTTTCCTACTCTCTGTTGCCATTTCCTCACCTTCCCCAGTTTAAACTAAATCCTCTTGTTTCATGACTAGTTGCAGTCCTTGCCCATTTCAAAACACAAAACAAAACAAAACAAAAACCCAAAACAAAACAAAAAATCAAAACACCTCATCAGCGTCTTATTTATTTAATACTGTGGTAATTTTTTTTTCTGATGGAAAACAGTAAAACGGAGCTCTCCAATGTGCTGCCTCTGGCCATGCTCAAGGCTGAGGCCAGTTTGAATTTGTGTTATTACAGCACTGAACAGGTGGTAAACACAATCCAGCTGCTTATTTTCCATTTGCCAAAAAGTCATCCCACAGAGCTTTTAGAATGAGTGACAGGAGATACAAAAGCTTTAATGCAGCATTTGCAAAACTCTCAGAGTGCCAGAGGGTCTTCGTCAATAAATGCCAGAGGGGTCGAAGCATAAATTTGTCTCAAAATCATTGTTAATCACCATAAACTATTCCTAAAATGAAACAATATAACTCTACCATGGAACAGCGTGCTTTTCTTGTATCATGGACCTAGAATAATGTGGTATTATGATTTAGAATTTGTGTAAAGAACAAATCAGACTTCTCTCATGTGCTGCAGAGGCGTTTTCCCTTGTCCCTTTGTTGTCCACTCCATGATCATCACCTCCTGCAACTCCTTCATTGAATGAGCAGTGCTTCAGTCCATCCTCTTCCAGGACCTCCCAGCTGGCCATTGGATTGACAGGCGTTACCACTAGAAATGCTGTTTCTTGCTACGTCCTGTGCTAACAAAGCTTCACCCTCTGTGATAGTCCAGTGGTTTGAGAGTTAAAGGGCTTGTATGGTATTTCTGACACCTTAAGCATGAAAAAGCAGGTTGTCTGCATGGAGGCTCCATGTGAATCTGTGTTATGGAAAGATTTCTTTTGCAAGACTGCTCCTGCTCCAAGTGCCAGAACACACTCACACAGTGATGTCCTGCCCATGAGTGCATGTGCTTGGGAAAGAGACAGGGCATTTCTGCCTGTATTTTTACAGACCCCACTACACATCTATTTAGGAACTTAAATTCTGTGATGGATGTGTTTTGATGCTCAAATATGTAGTCTAAATAATCGAAGCACAAACAAGTACTTTAACATTTTAAAGAAGCAAGAGGAAGCTGGAGGAAGCAGAGATCCTACCTGGGCACAGGAAGTGGAGAAGAAAGGAGAAAAGGACAAGGATCTTGAAAATGCTTTCTGAAGAGCAAGGCCATGGATGGAAAGACCCGGTACTTTTACAGACTGAGGGTGAGTCAGAGGCAGTACATCTCTGCCTCCTCAGAGTAGCATTTCTGTCTGCTCAGCCCAAGTCACAGAAATACCTAAAAGACTCAGTTCACCACCCAGTGAAATCTGCTTTGAGTTATAAGGATTGGTAGGGATGTGCACAATCCCTCCATCAGTACTACCTCTCTGATGCTTCCTAAAGTAAAATGATTTATCTCATCTCCACCCTATGATCTCATTTTCTCTCTCCCAAGTCTCTGCTTATGTTGAAATTGTACAGAATAATGGTCTTGGACTACATCTGAACTTCATCTCCACTGTCACTGTGACTCCTCTATTTGTACTTCTGATGGAGATCATTGCTATATCATGAGGATTGTCCTTTTCAGTTATCCTGCAATTTTTTTTAATCATCATATAACCTAGTCGAAAGATTGCCTAAGAAATTTGTTCAGATACCAGCTAATCATACTGAAATTCCAAATGACTGATAAGTGCACTCAATGCACAAAAGCTACCAAATATACAAGGCTTTGCCAACTTAAGATGCATTGACAGTGAATAATGGAAGCTGTATTGAAATACAGTGAGTGCATTTATTAGTGGTTTCAAAATGCTTACCTTTTCACAATAATTAAAAAAACCCATCATAGAGCTTATTCAGTTGCTACTTGAAAGCTAATGGCTAAAATCCTTAGTCAAAGCTTTTTTTTTTTTTTTAATTGGATGCCTTTCTGTATCCATGTCTCTAGGTGCAGAGATGACTTGCCACATAAGGCCTTCCTTGCACTGTGCAGAATAAGGAAAAGTTCCCTTCACTCAAATCTTGGAAACATTTAAGTTTCTTCCAAAATCAGAGCCTTTCTGGCTACAGATTTGTGAGGAGCAGAACACTTGGTCAGCATAGAAGAGCACAGGGTTTAAATTTAATGTGGTTTGTCTCAGTTTGAATATTTGAAGATTTAAGATTGGTCAGGAGTTCACTGAGGAAAGTTGGAAGCAGAAGAAGGTAAGGAGACAGTTTTAATAATCCCAAGGGTACCCTGGAATGAGAACGCAGTTCTAGGTTATCTCTTTACTGGCATTCTGGTAGCATGTCCCCAAGGCAGACATGCTCCTGGGATACTACTTGTCAGAGCCTTGGCAATGGATCTCAGTGGAGAGCTTTACCTCTTTTTCATTAGGTGGTAAAACCTTTTTGTTTGGATGGAAGACAGAGTTGTGCACTTGGACTGTGAGTTGGCTTGAGAAGATAAAACAAGAACAGGTTTTTCATCTGGGACTTGATTTGTTCACACTCTGCCACCCTTTATCACCATGGGAGACAAGGCAGGCCTGTTTACTGAGCCTTGTCCTTCAATAGACATCCACGAGGGCAATGAAAACTAGGAAAAGCTCCAGCTGGCTCTTTTACTTCAAAAAGAGATTTGCTGTGAAAGGACTTCAGAGCCAGGTGCATGTTCTCTCTATACTACTGTGTTTGGTTTATTTGAGCACAAATAAATTATATTTAAAAAAAATTGAGATGCCTACACACTGTCAAGTTTCACCTATAATAAATAAACAATGAAAGAGACAAATATTCAAATGTAGCCACAAACTGCACTGACTACATGCCCTGAAAGCTGAATTCAATGTCCAGCTCTAAATGGGTCTGTGCCCTGGAGCATCTCTGAAAGGTGGATTCTTCTGCTAGACCTGAGGCACTGCACAAATAATCATTATAAAAATTGTGAGAAACATTAGGCATTGACATAACACTTCCATCTTCATAGCACTGAGCAATCAATGAATTGTTGGCTCTTCAAACAGCCCTGAAAGGTAAACCCTTGCTGTGCTCTGCCTAGGGAAATTCTGCAAATGCCATGTGATGCCCTTTCAGGCAAAACAGTTTGTGCTTGAGAATGATTTCTGAGGCACGATAAAAGTCAAGTCTAGCAGTGTCTATACAAAAAGCTGACTTCCTCCAAGGGCAGGGCCATCCATCTATGGCTCCAGCACCTCAAACACTGATACTGTGTATGTCTTCTTGTACCTTCTCTCTGTGCTTTCTGAGAATCTTTAAACATTGCTGTACAATCAATAGCTACAATGATAATATTGTAGGTTCTGCATAAAGTAACAACTTAGGAGTACTCTCATATTTGTGCCATATTAGTAAAACTTACCATAAATTAAATGAACATTGTGAAATTGTAACTATAAATATGAATGTGGAAAGTTAATCCACTCCTTTCAATAATACTTTTATTTCTTATGTTCCATTTTCACAGCCATTCAATTATTTCCCTGATAGAAGCAGCAACTATAAAACCAGTATTGAAAGGGATTCTGAAGAATATAAATTTTAAATTGATGAAACATGGCATCAAAACACTGGTTTAGAATTTCAATAATTAGAATAAAAAGATCTTTTTGTATGACTGGAATTTCCAATCCATTCGCATCACACTTTGAATATTAAACATCTCACAAGAAAGTGCAATTGCAAATCAAGAATTGTAGTTCTATTTCAGTTGTAGACTCCAGCCAGGAGACCGTTTCTGGAAAAGTCATTATGATGCATATGCACATTTGGAAATTGTGCATAGTTGAAAATAGCCACTATTGTGCTTATCCACAGGAGTCTGGGTTAGAGATAAATTATAGTAGTTCATGTCTGAAGTAAAAAAAGAGTCTGTAGGATGCAACTGGAGAGACATGAAACACAGAGACATGAAGGCAATTCCCACATATCCTTTTTTTTCCCCGAGGTCTTTTGACAAGCTGTAAAAATTTTTGTTGTCTATGGAGTTGCTCTGAGTTCGCCCCACCTGGCAGATGACTCTGCTGCAGACAACTGACCTGTACAGGGGATCTCTATGTGCCTAGAGCAGTGCAGAGCACCCAAAACCAGTATCATCTGTGAGAAAGAGTTGTGAAAACCCATCAAAGGATACCTAATTTCATTGGTTGTGTGCTGGTTTCAGCTTGACAGCTCCCTGACACTCACTAACTGATATCTGATTGTGTGGCATTAAGACATTGCAATATATCAAAAACTTGCATTTTGCCCCATGTGTCAAGCAAACCAAGCAATAGTACAGACAGGAAAATGCTGTGAATTATCTGTTGTTTCCCCACAAAAGCTTCTTGTCAGAGCCAGATGAATTATTAAAAATCATATTGAGCACAGCTGAAAAGAGTCCCTCAGTCTATTATAAAAACTGCAGAAATATATTTTTGTTCATTTTAAAAATAGTGGGAATATTGCAGCATGCCATGGCTGACTCCTTTTCCAGCACAAAAAGGCAGTAATGGAAGGCTGCAGTGTTATTGACATGCCAGCTACCTCATTTGCTGCACAGCCCAAAGCTGGTTTGGAAAGTAATTGGAATTAATATACAGCCAAGATTCTAAGTGCTAAGTAGTAAAGATTTTAAATTCAAGTATCTTGCAGTACAAGGAAGGACATCAGCCTACAAGGATTGGACAAATTTTTGGTCTTGAGAGCTCATAAATGTTTACCAGTTTAGTAAGAAAAGTTTAGAATCAATAATATGAACTATTGAAGAGTTTATTGAGTGTCCAGTTTTTATACTTTGTAATGTGTCTGAATGATCTGTCTAAATGATTCCTCTTTCTTAACATTACTTTGCTAGAAGAAGGGAGTCAAACAAAATTAGTCTTTCATCCATTGGCACACTTTCTATTATCTTTCTCCCCCTGGATTACCTTTCATTCTGAATAGTAAGTCTTGGTAAGTTGCTGTCATTTTCAAAGCCAATTAAAATAAAGTGTTTAGCTTTGGCCAGGTTTTGAACACTGTTTTTTAACAGGGAAGTCATGAAAGTCCATCTCTAGATAAATTCTTTACTGGATATGCTTTGAATATGCTTTACTGGATAAGCTTCCTTTAAGTGGAGCAGGACCCAGCTCGTGTGAGCTCAGCTGCAGCACTGTGCAGTGTTGCCAACATCAGATGTTGGAAATGTCTGCCAGCCATTTGGGAACCCCCAAAATGGCATAAAGATTACTACATGTAAAAATAACAGCTTTGAGGGTTTTGGCATTCTCTTTTTTTTGAGCTTTGGACTGTTCAGTCAAATCATAAAAACTGGCAGCAGTGGACATGGTGTTGGAAGAGGAGGGAGGGATTTTTCCACATACATTTTCAAACGTTTTTTGTAGATGGAGCTTCAGCCAAATTTAAATAAAAGCAGATGTTAGGAAGTAGCTGATATACAATTAAAGACACGGCAACTAATTTTTCAGTCAGCAGGATTTTACCTTTAAATATATCTGCTTTGCATAAGCAGGACAGATTGGCATGTACTCTGATTGCCCCTTGCAACACTATGGACACTGTCTTTGAACTGAAGTGGATGGTAAAATTCCTAGTTTCAACAGACTAATTCAGCTGTTGAAGTATGTGGTGAGATAAGGTATTGGTCAGCTTAATTTTGACACATACACTTGAGATTCGAACAGGCCACAGTACTTTGGCCAAGACTGGCCTAGGCCAGTGGCCATGGCTGCACTTGGGCATCACATTTTTCTCTGTCAGCAAGCTCTGGCATTGCTCCAGCTCCTGTAATGCAGGTTTCTTTCATCTGTAGCCAGGCAGCTGTCTGAGCAGTTGTCTGGAAGGGAAGGGGGTTCTGTCCTCATACAAACCAATGGATACAAAGAGAGGAGATAAATGCTGAGTGAGAAGGAAAAAGCCCAAAGGACTGAGACAAATGTGCAGTTCAGAGCTCAGATGGGAGTCTCTGCTCCTTGAATTATCTTTGGTATTTTAGACTAGGTATGCTGTGTGTGAGTGCCTTCCAGCTTTTAGCATTATTATCTACTGAGACACAGACTGTGACTAAAAGCAAAAACTAAGAGACTGGTGGAAGAAAGGGTCTCTAAAAAATACCTCTTCTCATTCACTATTGCTTTCTTTCTTTTTTTCAGTTTTTCTTTATAGCCTTTTTCCAAACAAAAGCATGTTTTCTTTGCTTTATAAGGGAATAAGGATTACTAGATCCAGTGAGTAGACTGGTTTTCAGGTTTTGCAAATAAAAACCACCGTGTGCTGTTTGCTGAGAGTCATTGGGTTGAATTCTTTGTTGTCCATTCATTGTTGGCCAACCAAGGAGCATTCATTGAACCTGTCAGATACATGGTGTTCTATATAATATTTTTCTAGGTACCTATTTATCTTCCCTGCCATGTCAGGCCACCTCCTTTGTGTCCCACAGGCTGTTCTGTCGGTGAACGATGAACTACGAGTGGGACACTAAAGTGATAGGTAAGTTATTGGCTTGTATATGTAGGTGGATCCTGATTTTTTATCATTTGTTCTGCATGGCAGATTTATCTTTGGTGGCTACTTATGGGTATTCTTAAAAGTTGATTCAGAGTCTCCTTCCAGCATCACATAGCACTGGAGGGTCTGTGATTTTGACTAGGGTCTGCCAAGAATGCTGAGATGGTCAAGACTTCTGTTCTAGAATCTGAAATACCCACTGGAGTCCTGAATGGGACACATGAAAGTCACCTTTCCCTCAAACGCTACATCAGTCTTCAGTTAAGCTTAGTGCTGGGACTGCTGCTCAGTCACTTACTTCCTGTATTCCTATCTTTCCAGGGCCACCCTCCTTCCTTCTCTCCCATTCACTCCCCTGAATTCAGAGACAATATGTTTCTCAGAGTCAGGGAAACATCAATTTAAACTTCCAAATTAAAGGACAAACTTTAATCATGGCCTGGAGGCATTTAGAAGTACTAATGCATTAAATGCTGTGAGATAGCAGGAGCAGAAAAATGCTTGATTCAGAGATAAAGTGACCTAATGCTAATTACATCTGTTGAGCAATCCAAAAACACGTCACAAATTGGAAAGGACCTTTCCCAATTAGTAAAGAGTTCATTAAAAAGAGACTAAAAGCTAGGAGATAGAAAGAGCTTGAACCACACATATTTTAACTAGACTTGAAAAAGGAGATGTTCTTGTATCTTACATGTTTTCTAAAATCTTCTGTATCTAATTCTGAACAACTGAGACAAGTAGTAGAATCACAGTATCATAGAATATCCTCTGTTGGAAGGGACTTACAAAGGTCATTGAAATTCAGCTCCTGGCCCTGCACAGGGAAGCCATAAGAATCACACATCATGTGCCTGAGAGTGTTTAAAGATTTCTTGAGCTCTGTCAGGCTTGGTGCTATGACCACTGCCCTGGGGACCCTATTCAAGTGTACAACCACCCTCTGGGTAAAGAACCTTTTTCTAATATTCAACCTAAACCTCCCCTGACACAATTTCAGGCCATTTCCTCAAATCCTGTCACTGGTCACCGAAGAGAAGAGATCAGTACCTTCCTCTCCTCTTCCCCTCACAAGGACATTCTAACAGCAATGAAGTCTCCCCTCAGTCTCCTCCAGGATGAAAAGGCCAGGTGACCTCAGCCATTCCTCTTACAGTTTTCCCTCAAGGCCCTTCACCATCCTTGTATTCCTCCTTTGGACGCTCTCTAACACCTAGAGAAGGCTACTTCCTTTGCATGGTAATGAGGAATACCTAAAAGAAAGTGTTTAAGTCTTTTAGGCATACTACGACTTAAAAAAAAAAAAAAAAGTGAATGGGCATGCCAGTTATTGTTTCTAATAGAACAACCCTCTTTCACAAAACGCTGTCCAAGCCAGAAATAAAAAGATAGTATGAGCCCAGGCAGTTTAGATGTCTATTACAGAGGAAAGATTTATCAACATAGGATGGATGCAACAAGTATCATGTGAATCCCCTTGCGAGAAGCCCTCCCTTTGGAAACTTCATTCTGCCTAGCAGCTGAGAAAGCTTACATGAGGATGGCTCAAGGTTTGCAAGCATGTTTAGCTCATGAATCTTTATGTAACTCTCCCCTCTCATGTCTCTGACAAGTGTCTTTTTTGTGCCATTCCACTAAGTAGCTTTAATTGCCTTTAGCACCAAGTAACTGTACCAACAGTGAACTAGACCCTGCTGCCAGCAATTAGGGAGAGTTAGTTGTTTTTTGAATAATGTCAATATCTTGATGTTTTTCTGGACAACCAAAGAGTTTGTGACATACAGTGAGAGAAATGCTTTTGTGTTCTGTATTTTCATGTGGAAGGTGGGTTCGCGATACTAACAAATAAGACAGACACAAAGTGACATGCAGTTACTGTGCATATTAACAACCACAGTATATGCAGGCATGACAGAAATCAGTGTGTGTATGTGAACAGAGGGCTTCAGTATTGTGATCCTGAGTGTTACTGTAGTGAAAATCCGTGGAAATTATTGTGGTTAACTAATGGGTGATAAGATAGAAGAAATCTAGTTCTTTTCATATTGCTGTTTGCCTATGATTATAAAAGAAAACCCATGCTAGAGCTATAGGGTAATGTATGGTGTAATTCTACGGTCCTTCTCTGGCCAGACTCAGACATGTAGTCCAAGTTGCTAAGCATCCCTAGTTTTCTAGGGCAAGCAGAGGAAACTGCAAGTTCTTAGCCAAATTCTACAAATTTGGCTCTCTTATTGTGACTATAAATGTGGCCTGAATGGTGGCTTTAAAATCACACTGTTTCACTCTTATCTTGCAGAGGTTAGCAGTCTTACCTGATATAAAAACATTAACTGGCACATTTGTGGTCCTGCAGATAAATTTATATCAACCTCTGGAATACACTTTCTCTTTTTAACTTTTATACTGCTGTTTTCTATAGTGGAACACTTTAAAAAAGACCTAGATAATATTGTGACATTTTCTGATGTGCAGGGTCAGCCTACAGTCTCTATATTATTAGTGTATCTGCATATGTTTTAGATTTTGGAACCTTTCAAATTACAGCTTTTGGTCTCGGTAAAATCCTTTTTTACAAACTTACAAATAAATAATATATCTAAAAATACGGCTGTCACCTGGGCTGGTAAGTATATTTCTTCCCATTATGTCAAAATCAAATATAGAAAGGTTATGAATCTTACCCAGTATCTAAGGAGAAAATGCAGCTCTGGGACTCCTGCACCTTGCTTTCATATTAGAGCTGCAAGTCCAAAGGTCTTCTTACAAACAGTCCGCTCCTGCTGCTGGTGATATGAAAAAATAGCAGTCCTATGTGTAGACATAATCATCCTCCAAATACAGGTATTTCATTTTTGACTGCACTTGCACAGAAATCAGAGATTGAAATAATAAATTTTGGTCAAGCACCATTTTGCCTTCAAACATGACTGTTCCCAAATTAAATTAGTTCAATTCTAGATGAATCAATTCATGCTTAGCTCATGGAGAGCTGTAGAATTCAGATTCTCAAAAATCAGCTGGAAAGGATAAAGGTGGAGCAATTATTTTTACGATTGGCTGCCCATTCAATTTCTGCTTCTCTAATGGGATTGTTCAGTGACTATTCTACCAAAAGTGTGGAAATTGGTTCAGCTAATTCCACTCTACAAAAAAGATGAAAACCATAACATTGTATTTAGCTGCTTGCTTTTCATACAGGTTCTTCCTAAGCCCTTGTACTGAATTTAATCTGTATAACTTACTTGAGATAGTTCCAACAGAGGAAGCTTAGCTCTGACCCTCCATTGAGCCACACTACAACAAAACACCTACACCTGTTCCTCAGTCCTGCTGCTTTTGGTGAGCAAGCATAAAGCTAAAGATATTCTGCTTCTTAAATCCCTCCTTGCCTTTGGCATTGATGGGGGCAGTTCTTCACCTGTTGCACGTTGTTATGACTTCATTGACCCGCAGTCAGTAACAAGGATTTATAGCAAGTAGGGATCTGGATAAAGAGTTATCACAGGAAAAACCATGACGTTTTTAGCCAGAATCAGAAAGCTGTCAAGGATCTCTGGCAATCTATAAAATCACATTGACTACAAAAACCAGGTTCAAAACCAAGCAGGAAAGTTCAGAACAGACTTACTGTAGAGTGTATAGGGCAATAAACAAAGGTTGTTTGAATAAAAATCTTCTCTCAAGTATTAGACTGAGAGGGAAAAATATTTGAAATTAATGACCTCTTAAAGTAGAGGTGAAGCCAGTGCAATGGCACTGGGATGAGAACAGGTGTAGAGAGCAGAAGGTGGACACAGAGGCAACTCCGTAGAAACAAGTTGTCTCTGTTGCTGCCTGACTACTCACCTGGGACCTGCTGATCGTGGAGGCATGGCACTGCTCCCCATTTCCAACACAGATCAATGTTATTTTAGTTCAGTTATTACTAGGAAAAATGCTGTGGGGCAGATTTATAAAGATACAGAAGTGCTTAACACCTGTGGTTAATAAATGCCTTTGAAAATCAGCTATTGTGTTCTAACCGTTTAATTTCTCTGATTATAACTTAAAATATGTTACTCCCTACTTAAAATAACCAGTCAAGTCATGACAAGGAAAATTATTTCCTTACTGAATTTTAATTCTTGTTTAATTATAGGCTCTCACTGGCTTTTGAATGTAGGATCAGTGAAGAGTTCAACACTTTTTAAGATATACCTCCTGAACAAAAAGAGGAACACAGCATGCTATATCAGAACAAGCTCAAATAATCTTGAAATCCAAGTCCTGACTCAATCTTTGCATCACACCTATTTCACAGGTCTAAATTCCACTGTGATTGGAGGAGATGAATCTCTTTTTCATCAGGGAAGAGGTGAATTAGAGAAAATGCTCATAATCTATGATGAAGAACAAATCACAACCTACAAACTCCAGCAAGTGTCACATTCTACAAAAATATGAGAATCTTTGGAAAAAAAGAGCTATTTCCATGAAAAGTTGAAGCCTGTGTGGACTCTGATATCCCCTGTGGTTTATATTGCCAGCAGGTTCCTTTGTGACTATGGTGACAGGGTTTTGCAAGCCACAGATACTTTTCATACCGAGAAAGTCTTCAGGGCTTGGTCTGTAGGAAATGATGTGTTCTTTGTCTGCAAGAAAATACAAGAAAGAGCAAGTGCTAGAACTGCTATTTCCTTAATTACCAGCTACATTCAGTTGGACTAAATCCTCTAAAAATAGAATTAAAGTTATTTAAATTATCACAACAGCTTTATTTAATCTAGAGCATGTATGAGCAAAGCTTATTTAAAAGCTGGCCGATCTTTTTAATTATTCATTGTTCTTCAGTTACTTTGTAATGTGGGTAGAAAAACACTTTAGGATTTTTCTTAAAGTGGCTAATTCCATATTTATCTTTAGCTTGGTTTTCCCATTGCTTTTGAGGGCAGTAGAGAGTTTAAACTGTGTCAGCATTTGGCTATGAATGAATTGTAGAAAATGATTTTAATTGATTTTTATGTTTTGAATAATATGTTAACAGGCAATCATTGAATTTTGCTTATGCACATAAACAAACGAAACTCATGGGAATGTGTAATGTTAAATCAGATGTTTTACATTTAGGCTCAAATCTAACTAATAACTCCTAAATCTGCTTTTGTATGCACATGCAAATTTCCATCAAAAGCAGTGCCAGGGACTGCAGGGTTGTCCTACTGGAATATTTTAGGATACTTTTCTATCAAGTCTGAGTTCTTAGACTCAATTTTCATTTGAAAGCAGAAATAAGTCCATAGAAGTCAGTGGAATTACGCAGTTGTAAAATTGATCTCACTCCTGAGACCTTACGCAAGCACAGGGCAGAAGGAAAGCCTGGACTCCAGGCATCCTTTACATGCCCTTGCCCTGAAAAGAATGGGGAACCTGCTCAGCCTCTGGCATGTATTGATCTGATTTGGAGATGCAGCAATTTAGTTCTTCACCCCAGGATCCTTGTGGCTCTCAGGAGGTGGAACAAACATGCAGCACAGTGGTTTGGCCATAACCTGTGTCACTGAGAACACTGTTGCACACAAAAGAGGAGTCTATGTGCTGACACTTCATCAAATTAATCTCCCCTTTTTTATGGCTTTTTTTTCACCCAAGTACTATTAAGAGTCATTGTGTAAGGAGAGTTCAGTACTTTGAACTACAGGCTTAATTTGTAATCTCTGCTAGAATCACCTACGATGTAAATACTACAGGAGAATTCAAGGAAAGATATATTCTCTGCTGGAAAGGAACATTTAAAACCTATTAATTGAAAGAACCACCAGGGAGGAAGAGAGCAGCTGCACTGGAAATGAAAGATATAAAAGATAAACTCATTCCATCACTGCAGTTCAGCAGCATGCAGGACTTGAAGGCAAATGCTGTGTGATTTATTATTTTTATGTGTGAGTAGTTCATATATGGTCTTTGCATTATGCTGTAATTCTGCAAAACAGATTTCTTCCTTGTCTTCCCTTCGTGTTTCTATTTTACCTCCTATATAAATGACCTCTCTGTGCATTTAATGTTTAGGACATTAAAAAACTATTTTCTGATTAAAGACGGGTATTATGAAATACTCCTTGACTCTGGAGTCTCTATTAAACAGTTTTTATTGGGTGTCTGTTAAACAGGGAATTTAAATCGTGTAATAAAAAAGTAATAAATTTATTATTGAAGAACAATGTATCTGCTCAGAAGCACTGATGCTGTATCCTGTGTTACCATTCTTGCTTTAAAATCCTTGGCAAATTTCTTCAAATTTCTGAGTATCTATATTGGATTTCTATCCTATTTTGGGTTTGTCTACTTAAACTATCCATCAGAGTAGAGGATTTTTCTCTGACTTTCTGTGTCTTTAACTCTGTGCTTTAAAATCCTGATCAAAAATTGGGATCCAGGCACTACTGTAGTTCAGTAATAGTGACAGATAAGAGTAGAAACAAGTCAGGATAGAAAAATGCAGTTCCTCTAACACTTGGCATTTAGTGTAATGTCAATAAGCTGAAAGATTTTAAGAAAGTAGTCTGAATCATGCTGCTGTCATTCCTGAAATCTCAAGGCCAACTAAAATTGATGGTGGCATGCATGGATAATGTTGGGATTTAGACCTCCAAGAAAACTTGAATAAGTTTTGCTACAGCCTGCATGATACTTATGACCTTCATAGCCATAATATTCAGTCCTCAGTAGCAATTGTGCCATCAGTGGCAAAGGATGGAGTTTGAGGGTTTTACAAGGAAGACACTTGACATGACTAAAATATTTTATCAGTGGCCTCTACAAGAAATTCTTTAAACACCACTGCCATAGTAGTCGATTGCAATGGGAAAAAGCAAGACAGCAGGATGCTGATAAGGATTCCATAAAATTTGTTACATAAAATTTGTTGCAATGGGATTATTTCATAAATTCTCCTGCCGGTTTCACTTGGATCATCTCTTCTTTTACCTGCTGTGCAGTTGTGTGGACCTCAGCACAGGTGTGTGTGTTTCACTGATGTGTGAAGTGACTGTAGTCAATCCTTTCAGTGGTTTCTGTGTGTCTTTCCTGAGCTCCAGGCCCTGGACAACCACATCCTGTAGAGACCTGTAACGAGCAGCTGCCATGCTGGAAATGGGTGAATTCCAATGGAAACTGGAAATCTCACAAAGCAGCATCACAAAGCCCAACTTTCTGAACTAGGACTCCAGAACGAAAGGTCTTCAGAAAAGTGCTGAAATATGCCTAAGCCCCAGGTTATATGCAGTGCAGATGTAGCCTGGAATCCCCAGTGCTATCTGAGAAGCTAGGGCTTTGCAAGAAACCACCCAGAAATTTTTTTGGAAAGTCCAGCAGCTTCCATTATGTCTGTATTGATATGATAAATCCAGCAAAATCAACCCAATAAAGTTTAATTTTCAAACTTTAAAAATCATGGGTTTGCTCCCTTTTATATCACAAGTTTGAAATCTTTTTTACAGTCTGCATTTACACTTTCAGTTGTAAGGCAGTTACAGGTGGAGTCACAGCAGTTGGAGATAGTAAGATCATATTGAGCCATCCAGTTCAAACCCTCTGACAGGTTACAATTGAAAAGTAAAAGAAATAGGTCTTTTACTTAAGGACCTTCCTGATTCAAATGGTGACAAGTTTGCAGGACTGGTGGCATAGGATTTTGACTTTTCTTATATAGTTTCACTGTATAGGAAGCAATATGACTTCTGCTAATGATGGAAAATGAGGTAGGCTTTGTAGCCTGGCATGATTTATGGTGGACTGCAGCACACTATAAAGTTCTTTAGCCTTTAATTCCACAAAGACTTACAATCTATACTACTTACTTACAATAAGTATTCTCAGAAATTAATGAATGTAGCAGTTGAATAAGTGTGAAAGGGATGCAGAAATTATTTCCTAATTACTTAGTTAAAATATTTATTTTAATCTCCACAAGGACTTTATTTTTCAAAATTTAGACTCCTCATGGAGAAACCAGATCTGAAATGGAATTGGTTAAAAGATAACAATTTCAATAACATTTCTAACAGAGTGATGAAACTTTAGAGATACAGGTTTAACCTCCTCTTGCTTTGAAGAAGTAACACAATTTGAACTTCATCTAAATGTGTTTTTTTTCCCAGCAAATGTGGCTACACTGCAGTGTTTAGGTGTTGCCAGTGAAGCTGACTCAGATTTCTTCATTATTTTGTAGGTAACAGCAACACTACAGGCCAGACAGTACCACTTCTGATACCTTTGGGACTTCTTTATTGCCAATGTAAAACAAACGACTTAAATCCAGGAAGCATATCTAGTGGAAAAGCAAAAATTAGAACAGCAGTCAGCTCCTACTCCTTCGGCTGTGGCTCTTCAGTAAAACTTTAGTTCTGTGAACAGCACAAATAAGCTGTGATCTGGAAAATCAGCAGTAAGAAATCTTTGGTGTGCAGAGTTAATATTCTTAAATGTCTAGCTGTAAAGTACAAAGGTATCAATTTATTTTGGTGACTTTTGAGAGCAATTAGTGTTATATCAAGCAAGCAGTGATGAGCCTGTGAAAGGGCTGGTTACCTGGGGGCTGTATACTGCTGTGTCTGGAAATACATACAAGGGAGGATAAAATAAGCAGTCATACTCTTCTGAAAATGTTTCCAAATGCATAGCTTTCAGAAGAGTTGCTCCCCTAGACTACTCCCTCTAAATATCCTTATTATCCTTATCCTCCAGTTAAGTGAAGTGCAGAAGCAAGGATATGTGCAGCCCTCTCAAATGAGCACTGTAAAATGACAAGAAGCCAAGGCTGAGGGAGACAGTTATCAAATGATAGGTAATACGGACCCTGTTTTCTTTTTCTGCCAGGGATTGAAAGAGCCAGAGAGGAGTATAGTCCATTTTTATGGCCTAAATATTCCTCATTTTCACTAAATTGATGCTGAATCAGGCAAGCCTATACACTATGAAGCAAAAAATAAATGAATACTCTTTGAGAATGGAAAGATAAATATCCCATTTCCAGTCACATTCATGCTTCAGCATGGAACAATCCCAAATGGGCCAATCACTACAGGGAGGAACAGCAGCTTACCAGTTTTGTTGCTGCAGAATTTCACACTAAAGTCAAAGTAAAGTCCATAGTCTCTTTTTTGATGTTCTCTAGCTCAGGTGTATTGTCCTGGGTGACTTCCCTCTTCTTCAGGGCAGGAATAAACACTGACTCTGAACTGTATCAATAGGGCAGTGAGGTTTTATGCTAATCCTGTCCATTATCCACTTATCATTACCTCTGCAGGTTCCTACTTTCAAGGCAGATCTGTGTTTTTCCTACACCAGTGCACAACTCCATGACAATTTTCTCAGACTTGCTTTCAAGCTTTCTGGGAATTCTAATGGATGCACTAAATGATTTTGCTATGAAAAATTAGTCTGCTTTGCCTATTAGCTCTCATTAACATTCACCCTTCCTGTTTTAAATGAGCATGCTGCTCTGGGATCCTCTTCTAAAGACAGCATTTTGCTCATTTTAGGTCTTGCTTGCTTGCCTAGTAAACAGGTATCTTGAGACTTGCTCAATGACAATTGCTATCTTAGTTCATCATTTCTCAAGACTGGGAGTTTATGATGAATTTGTATGATGTTTATATATACAATGGCTAACATGGTTGTGCAAATTATTTCCTTTTAGCCTAAAGAATAGAGTATTAGCATGAACTTAAAATCAGTTAGTTTATGCCCTATATATTGTGTTATCATTTATGTTTATGAAATATGACTGTAGAAGGCTTCCAACGACATTACCTTTGCCTTGTGCAGATCTAGGGAGTAGCTTATGAAGTGCTGGAAAATAAAGACCACTGAGATAGATAATGACCCTTTCCACCTCCATTCTGCCACCCTAGGGAGTAAACTTAATAAAATCACTGTGTGTCTGGAAATTTCTTGTTAGTAAATGGGACTTCAAGGTGGGAGAGTGGCAAAGTGGCAGAACATTATTGGCTGACTTCTACCTCTTGTCCTTGAAATATGAGCAGGGAAATGCCCATCAGCCACAGCACATCCTTTTCTACAAGAATATCCCTTTGGGGCTGTGCCAGCCCATGATGTACCAGAGCAACCTCTATTAGATGGCTTTGTGCCATGAAACCAAGCCAATTTCTGGCTGAAGACGAAAGAGAGTGCAGATTTATGGCCACTTTACCATAAGCTGTATCTGCCTGAGTGCAGTTTGGAGCACAGAGTTGCTATAGGAACCTGGTGACAGCACCAAAGGTCCCCTTGTGTTCTAGTGCCATTTTCAGTCCCATAACAAACACACTCATTTCCATGGGAAATGGTAATAGGGCTGATAGGCTGTTGCCATTAATCGCTGTTGGGAGAATCCACTGAAATGGGAGATGGGGGAATTTTTTTATTTAGGGGGTTTTTATGCATGTTTTCTCTTCTTCAGTGTTTGAAGGCAAGACAACTGAAAAATTTTAAAGTGAAAAAACCTGTGATTTGGACAGGAAAAGAAAGGCTGTGCCAAACATCCAGACCATGAGCAGTTGGAAGCTATGCCTAGATACCCTGTGACAGCTCAGGGAACAAGGGGATTCAGAGCAGCAAGGTTAGGGCTGGGATTTTTAAACTAACTCATCTGCTTTGCACTGGAGCAGACAAGCAATGCTCATTCGATTCATTTTGTTACTTCATCGTAGTGAAGTCCATTGGAAGGTGACTTTACTACAGTGTAAAGGAGTAGTGAAGCAGTTTGCTTAACCGTGGAGGGTGAATGCAGGGCAAGTAGTGATCCCTGCTTCAGAGACACTGCCAAAAATACTTCTCTGTGCCACCATAGTCACCTGCCTTTTAGAATGTCTGTGTCCATCTCCACTAAGTTCTGACCTCTGTAGTAACAGCTGTATCTGGAAATTAGGGAAAGCACTGTTTTGATCAGCATCAATCAGGCCTGCTTTGGATTAAATATTTACCAAACTGTTTGCAGACAGAGGGACTGGAATAGCTGTCTGCTCCATCTCCTGCTGTTTGCACAGTAAATAACCCAGGCATGCATCTGTCCCCCACATACACAGGTGCTCTTTATACAGGAAAGTATAAGGCATGGTTTTCTCTCTGCCTGGGTGGGCTTCTAAGACAAAGACAGGACTGAACCGATGAGGTGATATTTAGCTGTCAAAGGAAACTTCTACCCTTCTGTACTCACATCACATTCAGAGAGACAGTTCTCCCACAGAAAACTTGTTTTAGGAGAAGATAAGGAAAGTAATTTCTCTCTGAATTCCCAAATACTTTGGTAGGCTAAACATTAAATTAGGCTTAGATTAAAACAGTTATCATGTAGCAAAAAAAATTATATAGGTGCCAGGTTATGTGGAAAGAAATATATAATTTGTATGTTTCACTGCTTTTCCTTTTTAAACCGAAAGCACACCAGGATGAACAGGCAAAAGTCACCATTTTTGTACATGGCCACAATCCCACTGGCTCAAACAGGGCAGCCTTTTCCCATAGTGGCTCCCTGCCAAGGTGATGGGCTACTGCCAGGGCAAGCAGTGAAGCAGAAATAGCAGAACTCTTCAGATAACTCACTCAGCACTTGAACTGCCGTTTAAAAACGTCCTCAGTCCTCAAGTATGTAGCTAACTAAATCGAATTTGTGTCCTGAGCCAAAATTTTGTCCTGAAACCACTATTGTGACTAAGCTGAGGTTGGTATTAGAATGCACTAAATATTTATTTGGGGATTCTGGTGATGCTGAGCCTTTTTTCCTGCAGAAGCTCCTATCCCAGTGACCGTAAATGAAGAACAGGACTTGGATGAAGCAGATGGTTCAGCAGATGGTGACTTGCTCCTTTTTTAACCAGGCTTTTGTGTAAATGGAGTGTGGCGTGGATCTCTGTATGCTTTTTGACTTTGAGAGTGCGTATGTGTGCTTTTGGGTATTAATAAGTATTTAGTTATGAAGCCATGTATCATGATGTTGGTATGGATTTTATTGGCTTTTTGAAGATTTTGGAAGTTCTCTAAAATTTAGTTTGTCCACTGATTTCTGAAACCAACACTCACTGTTGAAGGGGTATATTGGTCCTGCTTTTTAATTAAATGGAAGCAGCCATAAACCTTGATTGTGAGATTGGACAAAGCAAGATTTTCTTACAGCCTTTAATTTTTTTTTCTTTTTTTTCTGATTTTTGTTTCTCTGCCATTTGGTTTAATTTTCCTCACTGCCCAGAACATTTCAATGAAATTGAAAGAGACAAGTGAAGAAGGGTGAGGTGTGAGGTTCACTCTGCAAACAGTTCTGTCGAGCTGTCAGAAGTTCAACAGTCCCCAGCATCTACTTACCATTCCTGTGCTGAGGTAACAGTCCCCTCAAACCTGCCAGCAGGATGGCTTGTAAGTGTGCTCCCTAACCCATTTTATTCAAAAATTAGATGCATTAGTGAAAAAATGTACTGTTGAACCATTTAAACTAATTTGCCTCATTTAGAGTGATTAAGGTTAAGGAAAAGTCACCCGAGCAGACTGAATATCAGGAGATCTGAGGCATCATAATTTCTACCACAGGAAATCTGAGGATTTGCAGTGAGGATTAGATTAAGAGTGGCAGCATATTGCACTGGCACAGCTGGAACCAAAAGAGCATGTCCTTTTACTGCCTAAGAGTGGTTAATCCAATACAGTGTCTTCTATCTCCTTAAAGTTCATATTTCTGTAACTCATATGTGAATTTTCTTCCCATTTCACATTATTTCTTAAGGCCATAGAGTGGTCTTTTAGGATCCAGTTTTGCCAGTTGGAATGTAATTGAAGGTGGTCTTCTTGTATCTCATTTTATGTAAATTCTCTATCACCTAGTATCCCAGTGACTTGAAACCTTCCACTGGGAAAGGGGTTTTTTTAACTTTTGATGTTTGTTCTTTTGCTTATTATTATCCCAGGCAGGTGATTGTGTAGGCAGAGTGGCGTTAGCCAGAGTTCACAGGTTTAGCAGACTGTTTAAAATCACATAATTTCAGTTTCCAAGCCAAAATACAAGCTATTTGCAGAATTGTCCAGCTTTACTTTGTCTCCTGCTTGAGGTGTTTCTTAGCTGAATATAATGAAGATCTATTCTAAGAATTCCTAAGGGATCTCTTTACACGGAATCTGGAACTGATCCACAGGTTTCCACACTTTAACCAATGCACCGTCTAATATTGATTTCCTTCAGAATTCAAAGCAATTTGTTTTCCTTCCCTGGAGACTTTGGGTTTCTACCTTTGGCTGCAGTTCTTGAATTAATATGGAAATTGAGAACATCACTGAGGACTAGTCTCACATGCAAGCCCAACGTGCAGTCTCACAGAGCCAGGTATCCTGTGCACGCTCCAGTGCTCAGAGGATGCTTAGTCTCCTCTCGCAGTTGGACAACTCACGTAGCTCTTTGCTCATCTCTGAGCTTCTGTTTGAGGAACAGAATAGTAAGTGATTTACTGCTGATTTCTATTTTTTTTTCCTTTTCTTTTGATAGCTCTTTCTCATGTCACTCTGGAGTAAAGGCCAGCATAGTTCTCTGGAAATTTGCTTAGGCTGATAAGGTAATAAAGAGCCAGAAAGAAGCTCCATGGAAAGCAGCCATCTTTCCCGTCATTAGTCCATAGTTACCTACAGGTGACTGTCTATCAAGCAAAAAGTTTCACATTTACAGCTAAAGCCTAATACCTTTCTTCTAATCAGCATTTCTAGGGTGCCTGTAAGTGTGGTAATTGCTTGTGTGAGGCTTCCTTCCATCATTTCACAATGTCAAAGCAGAGTGGCTCTCACTGGCTTTACACCACATAAACCTGGAAATGAGATACCAGGGAATCAGATATCACACTAGGGTGTCCCATGTTAGAATTACTCATGTAAGCCTCAGCAGCAGAGAGGACTGAGGATTTTGTGCTCCCTTCTCATCATTGTCTGTGTGCCGGCTCTGTACTGTGCACATGTAGATGCAATTGAGCATGAAGAAACACACAGGAGGGCACTTGCAGACTACAGAGGTCATCAAACGTGTCCTTTTAAACGACATATGTGATCTTGTGAATTTGTCACAATGCCAAGGGAGCGAAATAGTTCCTCCTGGACACGAAGACATGAGTACAGGCAGTGATGTAATCAGCTAGGATCATATCCAGCCTTGTTTGAAGGGTAAGGTTCTTGGTGGTGTTAAATGACAATCTGTTCTGAATTTATCATGCCCATATGTCATCAGTAACTACTTACAAAACACACCTCTCATTTTAGATCCAAGTTTGCATCTGCTCCAAGCAAAACATGTGCCATCTCCCTGTATATTCCTAGCAAATCTATATTAGACAACACAGAAGTAAGCTGAAACAGGAAAAATTTCTTCCTATATTATGGGAAAATTAATCACAAATCACTATCATTTTCACCTAACTTTACATGAATGTAAAATCTCAGTGCAGAAACTGTCTCAAAGTGCTTCACCGTATTTCCGTGACACATGAAGGGATATTGCAGCTCGAGTACTGTCCCTTAGCAGAAACATTCTGATGCTTCAGCTGTGATTTGCTCATCTGTGTTTCGTTGCTCCATCATACAGGTAAAGGACATCTTTAAAACAAGGATCCAGGCTGAGAGCAATCTATCCCTGGATACTGAGATGCCAAATAGCTGATAAGGTTTATGAGAGGTTTTAGTTTCAAAGGAATTGATTTATAAATGTTTTCTATTTTTAAATATGCAGCTGGACATTTAGGATGATTTACAGAAGCACCTGACTGGCTTATATGCTTAATTTTCATTGACTAACAACCAATATATAGATGTTTCTAGAAATCTCCCTGGCTGTTTCTCTTCATCTTTAGGCATATAAATGCTTTGGAAAGCTGAAACAAAAAATTCAGGGCCTGAAATCTCAGATCTCATGTGACATCAATGGCCAGACTTCAAAAAGGCTCTTTTCTCAGCACCCTCAACTCTTGCAAATTCTGCACATTTGGTGTCATTATTTGATATATGCTTTTTCAGGAATTTGGAACTTCTAATCTGAAAAAATAAAGCCATATTGCCATTTGATCTTCAATCCCAGAATATAAACATTTCAACACTAGTATTTACAATTAAATGAGGTTTTTTACCATTATAGTGATGCAGAACAAAACACTCTTGAAGTATAATTCTGCCCTAAATAAATATTGTTGGTGTTTTGTTTGCTTACTCTACTGATTTTCTATATCAAATACATTCGGTTTACATTTTAAAATACCTTTTATGAAGTGATGTGTCAGGGGAAAAAAATCAAACATAATTTCATGCTACGGTCAAGAACAAAACTTCTGAAGACTGGACTCTTCTAGACTGATGCAACCCTTGTGCCTTCAGGCAGACCCTCAAAGGAAGGTAATGAAAATGTAGTGGCTCTGCTGTTGTACCAAGTAGTAACAAAAATTTTCATCCTCTTAGATGTATCAGTTCCAGGAGGAATGTGAGAGCAAAAGTTTACTTTTTTTTTTTTTTTAGCATCTAAGTGAGGAGCCATGTCAGACAGCAGCCTTGTTGAACACGAAGGTGCTGTGGCTGCTCATCAGAACAAGACTACCCTAAAGGGTTTAAATACATATATTTTATTCACTATTCAGAAGAAATTTGAATTTCCAAATAACTTTCTGAGGGACATTTCTGATGAGCTGGCGCTAAAATTCCAAGTTGCAGAATAAAGGAAGTGTTTTAAGATCCAATTACAATAAAAAAGAAAGCACATTATGTCCTACAGAAAATCTGACAGCAGTATAAGCCCAGTGACATTCCCAAGTATTGCCTTCGTTATTAATGTTTTTATTTACTCTTTCATGGTAAAAGGTCACATGTGACTTTCAGAATTTTTTGCTGATGGATCTTGCAGAGTTCCCTCTCCCTTTCATCATCCTCATTTCCTGTTAACATATTAATATGGATCAAAATTAGGCCAAAATTATCTTAGTGAAAAAAGCTGAGATAAGCATTAGTTAAAGTGACAGAACTGTATTCCTGAACTCTACTGTGCTTTGAAATATTTTTCCAAGTTTTACCACTGAAAGTGGATGGAATGTACTGCTTGATTTCATCCATCTGCTACCCAAACCACAAGTCTTCCTAATAGGAGAGATGTTATGAGTTCCTCCTTGTTTCACAAGGCTCTAGATAGGGCTGCAAGCTCCTATTTTTGGACACTTCAGCGACTACTGTGAGAGTTTGTGTGATAAGTAAGACTGGGAAGGCAAATTCACATCTTCCCAAATTAGCAGCCTCTATGGACCCATTTTTCTGCTCTTTGTCCCATTTTGTACAAGACCAGCTGCCCTTGCAAGGGTATAAAGGAAGGTGTTATCCATATGTACTCAGTGTGGTGTGTGTGTTGTAGGATCTGAGTGGCTCCTTAGCAAGAGCTTTAGAGTGTCTAAAAGTATTTGGGTTACTGATTATTCCAGTTAGCCCTGAAATAGATATTTTGTTTTATTTTACTAATAAATAAAATAATAATAATAAAAAATACTCAGTTTAAAAATCCTTATTTTCATCTATTCAAACTCCAAGTTCAGATTTTAAAATCACAGCAATTCACTTTCATTTTAATAAGATTGGAGGATATTTTAAGAATCAGTAGGGACCTAAAACTGGCTTTTTATTGAGATGCCAAGCATGTATTAATGTGACTTGATCCAGTATAAGATTTCCTAATTCAAAATAAGCCAAATGCAATTTAAGCTCAATTATACATGAAAAATACTCAAGGAATGTACACTTTAAAAATTTTCAATAAATTATGTATGAAATTGAGACATCCTGCCATGTTGTCACAAATGTAACATGTCAAGGACATCACATTAAAAAAAATTGTGGGTGAACATGAAAACCACAAAACATAATTAATTCTGACTGCTTTTAGACTCACATTTTTCTACTTGTTTAAAATTTAACACAAATAAATTAAAAATAATTGAAAAAAATGCCTAGCAACCCAGAACCTCCTCCTAAGCTTTGCACATTTGCTGAAGTTTTCTTCCTGTAGTTGTGTTGACTTCAAGTGGATCAGAGCTGTGAAAGTTCCAGGAGATAAATGTGGCATTTTTGTAAAGGTCTCGGTAGAAAAATGTGAAGTAGTTTTATCCTGGTAGAACACAAAACACTCAGGGGAATCTCTGGGCAGGACTAATGGTGGGGTGAAAGGAGTAATCACAGGCCCTGCTCCTGTTACACTGTCACAGCAGACAAGGTGTGTTTTTCAGCTCAACTCACACACTCCAGGACCTCTTGCAGAAAGATTTAGCTCTTGTTAATCCAAAATTGACAAGGATGATTGCACTCATAGCTCTTTTATAGACAGGCCCAGTCACCTCTCCCTTCTTTCCTTATCAAACATGAGCAGTTCCAGTGGTTTATCAGTGCTCACTGGTACACCTGAGAGGAGGAGAAAAGAGATTTGTAGCAGAAACAAAATCACAAAAGAGCTGCAGCCTAATTAAACTTAACTGTCCCCAAGTGCTTTCTTGAGAATAGTTGCTCAAAATTACCTAAACTAATCCACTTCCTTAAAACTCCCTGAGGTTTGGTTTTCCTCTCACTTATTAGGATTCAACCTTTCTAATACCCATGATTGTGATACTGTTGCTTTTGATTTATGCTGAGGAATCTGCAAAATTTGGCCACTCGGCATTAAGACTGAAGTGCTCAACTTCAGACAGCTCTCAGACTAAGGAATGTTTCCATCTCTTGCCCACTAACTTAATCCCAGAGCTCTTCATCTGGTAGCACTTGTAAGATGCAAACTAAACTTTTATGATAAGTTTTTGAGAATAACCAAAGTTAGGCACTGAAAACAAAAGTTCCAACTGACTTGAACAGCATATTCAAGGCCCCAGAAAGAAATAGAAAAACTCTCTTGTTAATGAGAAAATATAATCTTCTATTTATGTAATTCCTTTTTATTCCAGAAAACCTCATTAGTTTGGGCTTGACCTTATCTTTCTTCCTATTTTGTTCACCCTAACATATTTTCTATGCAGTGTCTCACAATTAGGCAGAATTCTGTAGAAGCAGAATTAGGCCCTTTCTAAGTGAGTAGAAATCTAACTATAAATGAGTAATAATCTACCACTTACAAAAAGCCTTTAAGAAGGCAAAAGAGCACTGCAGTGTTGTATAATGACTGTCACAGCTGAGTTCAGGACAAGGGGAGGAGATCCCAACTGCAAAAGTGAGAATGTAGGTGCACAGATAAAATGAAATTAGAAAAATGCATTTTGGCTCTGCTGGCATTTATATATCAGGATGCAATAAGAGCTCATTGGAAATTTTCTGGAGGAATATGTTTCCTTTGGAAACCACCAACAATGTCAAAATCTAAACATTTGGCTGGACTGTGTGTATGGCAGTGCTGTCCCCAGAAATCAGGCAAGGCAGGGAATTCTGCCACATCCTGCATCACCCAAGTCAGAGCTCATCCTTTGCCCAGCTGTGTTTTTTCCCCAAATGTTAGGCACAGAACAAATATCCATTCTGCATGCCAGCAAGCAGAATTGTCCATGCCTCCATTTTTCAAGCTACTACAAAAACCCCAGTTTAAGTATTTGCTGCCCTGGGGCAGGACTCTATCTCCCATCCACCATCACCACCACACTCCAATGGATTGGGTGTGCCTGACATGAGGCCCAAAGCAGGTGGGTCTTATCCTGTGCCACATGTTGTGATGCTGGGCAAATCCACGACTCCCACCTTGTCCCTTGTGCTCAAAAGAGTTCTGTGTTCTTGAGAACAAACTGAATTGGCCTGGCTCTGATGAGCTGCTGGCCTGGAGATTCTCATAGAGATGGACATACTAACTTCTCAGCTAATAAAAAGTTGAAGGGACTTTTCTCCCAATTTAATGATGATCATGACAAAAATAATGTTATTCTTCACAGGAAAACTTGAAATCTATATTTCCATTAAGAAGTTTTTTGTTATTGTTTAAAAAAAAATATTATTTTCTGCAGGAGTTATTGCTTTGGTCTAATACTACAAAATTGAGCTTCTGTTTTTCTAACACTGAGGTTTTCAGATTTCTAGTCTTTCCAAAGATGTCAGAGACCTTGATCACATGTGTGTTTTATTTAACTTTAGGAATAGATTATGGGTTTAATGAAGCCTGATGGATGCATATACTTTGCCTTTGACCTCGTGTTTCATTTCCTTGGTATCCCAATCATTTTTCCATTATTTTAATGAACATAGTGCCTATGGTCTTATTTATATCGCAGAATATCACTGGTATAATTTAATCTATGAGTTTAATCTAATACGGTTAAACCATTGCAGAAAAACTCATGTTCCTTTTAGTTCAATTTGAATGAACTTCTTTTTTCATTTTATGTGGCATTGTCAAAAATATTTTAATCTAGTTGGCAACAAGCTACTCTTCTCAGTAAACAGTAGGGTATTAAATTTTTTGCTTTGCTATAATTGCACTGACAGGGAATCTGGTTTATTTTACATGAATACTGCTTTCTCATATGAACATCCTTTGTACACAAAACAAAGTAAAGAAACCTATAGATTTTCTTGCTTCTGATGAAGTATCTATTTGAGAGCACTTGCCACTGGAAAATAATACAGCTGTGAAAAGTCTATTTTGTCTGCTTGGCAGTCAATTTTCTGTTTAGATGACTAGAATAGTTATTTAAAGGATGTTTTTTTCCATTCAAATATATATATGACAGTGGCCTTGATCCTCTTCTTAGCAAGATAAGGCATAGTCTAAGCATTATATTCTGCCCTCATAGTGTGAGTTTATGCATAAGAGTAACATGTCTGCTCACAAATCAAAGCTTGGTGCCATCTACATCAACAGTAACTCTCCGGTATCTGCAAAGGACTTTTGATGTAGCTCATCATTGTGCTGTGGTGGTTACAGGGTTTGGAAACTGAGAACACAATGAAGAAGGTAAATTGGAAGCAGTTGCAACCCTAATTGGTTTATGAACAACCTTGAATTCCTTCAGTTTGCACAAACGTAATAAAAACTTCGTAGGAAAAATTGGAGATGAGAGACAGAAATAGGATAAACACAGACTTATGTATCCAATAAGCTAGAAGAGAGTATTTTTCAATTTTTCAGCTGAATATAGCTGCATCCCTCTAGATTCAGTCTCTCCTTAATGGGATTCCTTGTATACTTTGATCAAAAACCACAGGAAACCACTAAAAAGAATAAAACTCCTTCCCAGCACCCCCTGTTATTTTGACTGGCTTTGATCTCTGAGGCAGCTGTTACTTGGAAACTTTAAGAAATAAATCTGTAATTAATAGCAGGGGATCCAAAATTTGGAAACTCTTAAGATATAGGAAAGATTTTTTGATAATAAAAATTACTATAATTTTATCTCTTTAAGATGTATTCTAATTGCTAATTTTATATAACATACCTGACATATTAGATTCCTCTACATCGAAGGATAAATTTCACTGGCAATGCCAGATGCTTGTTTTGAGTATCTGGGTATTTTGAGAACTTGAATTTTCATTTTCATGCTGTGAGAGGATCTGAATATACATAATTTATCTTTGCAATTCTTCAACACATCAAGGTATTGCAAAGGTTTTGATATCTGCTCTTTTCACTGAGATTTCTGATCCACTGGAGGATTTTATTCAAATGACTTCACTTCTGTGTATTTGAATTTCCCCATCTAGAAACTGAGCATCATCAAATTTCTGTATATTACTTTGAGGCCTACTGATTGCAAGAGCTGTACAAAGACAATACTGATTTTATAAGTATTATTTTTCTTTTTCTTCTGTATCTCCATCTTGATAATCAGAACAGTTTGGTTTTAATTAAAAGTGATGAGAAGAGACTTAAATGAAACAGAACAGTTTGTGGATATATAAGATTGATATAATCCTTTTTCATTAGAATGCATGCATCTCTTTGGAGATTTCCTGTATAGAAAGTCTTCCTGAAAAGTTCAGAGATCTTACCTCCTTTAACTGTAAATTACTGCTCTATGCAACAGGTTGGACTGTGAGCATCTAAGGGTATTTTTAGAAGCCTGTTTTAGTAATTTCTGAGCAGTGATGATATTTTTAATATTTTTAAAGATATAGACTATCAAAAAAACAGATGTTAAAGTACCTAAAATAAAATTATATTCCATGTCTCCATCAGACAATAATCTCAGTCAAATTCTAGCTCTGAGCCAGGTAAGATTTACTCTGTCCTTCTTCATAGTCAGTGGAGGGGGAATTTTTGCCTATAATTAGATCTGAGGAGCCGAGTATCTGTAAAGAGTTTGCTCATGAGCAAAGAGAGGTGAGCTCTAGTTGTTTGCATCTTTGTCTGCATTTCCCAGCCAGGGAGCCATCATTAACAAGATGTGCTGAAGGTAAATAGTGCCCTGGTGACACTGGAGGGAACAAGAATAGCAGCCATAGTGCTGCAGGTAACCCTCCTCAGCCTTAGGCTTTGCTGATCAATCAGCAGTGCCTTGGAGAGCCAACAGCAAGGGGAGTTTGGATCTTTATCCCCATATGATGATTTCTCCTCTGCCTCATCTTTGGCATGTTTTATTTTGGAGCTCGTTAGATACGTGACTCAAAGCACTATGCATTAGAGCCCAAGCATACAAGCACGGCTAATTAATAGTAGATTTATAAATGTCACTGGCTGGCATCTTTGTTGTGGCACACAAAAGGCTATTCTGAACTCTGGTCTCCTTAAGGCAGAAATCAATGAGTAAAATTGCTTGGAAAATACAGTCTATAAAGCTGTAGGTCCTTGTGCTTCTTGCTGGAATAAAATGCATTAGTTCCCTGGGGAACTATGGGAATCACACTAATTTTCTCAAGAAAAGAAAATTTAAGAGCCCTCAGCAAGCACTCAGGAAATGGCACTTTACATTTGATGCTTGGTCAAGATAAAAATATTTATTCAGTAGAAGAATAACCATAAGAGAACATTTTTAATAGCTTTTATAGAGATTTTTTTCCAATCAAAATTATGTTGGATATACGTCTGTCAACCACCTGAAATGCACATTGTAAAAATGTTTCCAAGAAATATGATGAAACTATTCTTTGAGAAACAAGAATCTTCTGAGTTGGATATTTATTTTTTTTTTGTGGCAGCTGTTTTCAATGTAACATTTCAAAGTTCAGATGTGACATTGTGGTGGTTTGATCCTGGCTGGATGCCAGGTACCTACTAAAGCCACTCTCTCATTCCCTTCTGCAACATGAGAGATTCCTTACTTATCACCATCATGGGCAAACCAGACTCCAAGTGGGGACATTAATTAAGTTTATTACCAACAGAGTCAGGGTTTGAGAATGGGAAGTAAAATAAATCTTAAAGACACTTTCCCCCCACTCTCCTCCTTCCGAGTTCTACCTCCTCCTATCTAGAGGTGGTTACGGTCAGTTGTTTCTGCCACTGATCAGAGAGGAGTCCTTCCCCTGCTTCCCATGGGATATCTCCCGTGGGAAACAGTCCTTCATGAACTTCTCCAGCATGAGTCCATCCCGTGGGAGACAGTCCTTCACAAACTGCCCCAGTGTGAGTCCATCCCATAGGACACAGTTCTTCAGACACTGTTGCCATGTGAGTCACTTTTCCACAGGGACAGTCCTTCAGGCACAGGCTGCTCCAGCGTGGGTCCCCCATAGAATGCAAGTCCCACCAGGAAATCTTGCTCCAGCGTGGGCTTCTCTTCCCATGGGCTACAGGACCCTGCTCCAATATGGGCTCCCACAGGGTCACAGCCTCCTTCCAGCATCCACCTACTCTGGCATGGTCTCCACCATGGGCTTCCCCACGGGCTTCAGGGGAACCTCAGCTCCGACATCTGGAGCACCTCCTGTCCCTCCTTCTCCACTGACCTTGGTGTCTGCATGGTTGCCCACATGTTGCCTCTCTGCTCTTCTGCGCTTCCCATCTTAATTTATCCAATAACTTTTTTCTCTCTTCTTAATTGTTGTCACAGAGGCATTACTGTCACTCCTGATTGGCCTGGCCTCGGCCAGCGGCAGGTCCAGCTTCTTACAGAAACCTTCCCTATAGCCCCCTCTGCTACCAAAACCTGCCCACAGAGACCCAATACAGACATTAATGGTTTGTGGGGATGAACTGGCCAGTGACTCACAAATCGCTTCTGAATTTGCTGCTCCAGAAAACTGCAGGCAAAGGAAAGCTGCAGGGTCTGTCAAGAGTTCAGCTGTGCTGAGATCTGCTGCCTGGTAAAATCTCCAGGCACCATGCCCTGCTCTAACCTGTTTCTTATTATTTGTAGTGGAAGCTATTTTTGAGTCAGTCAGCAATTATATATTGTGCTTTCTATTTGCTACAAATCTAATTAAAATAATATTGGTACAGCATCTAGTTATGTTCATTTTTTTCCTGGAAAAATGTTTGCCTGAGCTGAAATAGGGGTAATGTGGAGGCCACAGTGTGATAGAGCTCAGCTCTACTTTGCCACCTAATACCATACTTCTAAGATTAGCTTTTCTCAAATGATTCTTTTACTCTAACCCACAGGCCTCAAATTCAACAATGAGCTGAAATAGCCACTGGCTAAAAAAGTTATAGCTGATAGAGATAACAACTGGAAATGGATTTTTGAGAGAACATTCAGGTTGTACAGAAAGGAACACAAAATTATACATCATTAGTCTTGGGTACAGTAAATGTTTTGAAAAATATAATTGTGGACTAATGCATTTCTGCTAAATTCACTGCTGCCCCAAGTGCTGTGACTTCAGTAGTGCTTGCTATCATCAAATTCTGACCTTCCTATATCAATATTATCAGAAAACTTGTGGTACTACTTGTGGTAGCTTTTGGAATTCATGGGGATTTCAGCATGTTTTGAGAAGGTCCCAGAACACTGCAAAACATCATCCAGGGAAGATCACAAGTGAATGCAGAGGCCATTGCTTAACAACATACCACTGTTCAACATATCACTTCAATATATGCTTGATCCAGAAGCTTACAGATTATGTTACCATACATCTTGATCTCTCCTGATTTCTTCTGTCTTGTATGTGATGAAATCTGTAGGTTCTGTTGTTACATCTAACTGAGAGAAGTCCGACAGCAGAAGAGAGTCCCAGTCAGGAAAGACCTTCCCATGCTCAGAGGGAGAGCACTGTGACTGCCACAGGTATCACCCAGTGTTGTCGTGTACCAGGAGCAGCTGCACAATCCACCAGCATCACTCCAGCTCTGTGTAAGCTGTGGGCTGGGATTTCTGTGCTGCATCGCCCGCAGGCACAGAGCAGGAGACCACTATTCATTTTTCTCCCCTGGTGTTTGGCACAAACAAATAATAGGTGGAACTAAAGTGTTTAGCATAGGTTTATTAACTTTGGAGAAAACAAATCTTTAAAGAGTAAATTGAAATTATCTGGGTTGAACACAGGGTAAATCAATAGGATTATACAAGGTTCACAAAAAGGGAGGATTTTGTTTTATTCTGTGACCTTTTGCGAGGATAAGCTTGAGGAAACACACAAGAATGCAAAGATTCTGAGCTCTAGCTGAATAGCAGTAACCAGATGTTTTCAGCAGGTGCTCTAAGTCCTAAACAGTGGGATTTTGCTACATGATGTGTTATTTGTGGAAATCCAAGAAATGACTTGACTAAGGACAGAAAGATGCAGGTGTCTATAGACTCTGCTTCCAAAAACTCAATGACATCTCATTTGCTCTGGCGTGAATGGAGAAGGAAAATTTCTTCTCAACAGACAAGTGATCTCAGAATAACTCCCTCAAACAGATTTTCAGGCTTCTTTTGTATGCAGATATTAAACAGAAGTAATTCTATCACTACTGAGACAGATTCTGACTATTGAAACAGAATTTGCATTTTAAGTTGAATTGAATTGGAAAAGTCTCTTCTAATTTATTTCCCTCTATTTTTAATTCCCATTTTGAATTTTAAGTTCTTGATGATTTCAGTTCACCACTCAGGGCATTTTATACTAGAGCTGCATAGTGTATTATAGCAATTACTTCAGCTGCAAACTTGCCTGAGCTATTGCTGCAGGCAGCAATTGCTGCAGTATCTATTATATTACTAGAAACTGATTGAAATTATTTTCAGTGTGAAATATAAAATTGTCATCTTTGCAGTGAATCATACTCATTTTCACAAATATATCTACGTTCATATAAACCAAAATTACAGATCTTTCCATTTCTGAAATATGATTCAATTGCTATCATACCTTTTAATGTAGCCAAACAGTTGTTTGTTTCCTAAAACTAATGGTGAGTCAAGGACAACATCAAGATGCAGTTTGATAAATGGGTGAATACTGGGTTAGAGTAAGGTGACTAATTGTACATTAGAGATCATTTGTAGCTCCTGGGAAAATACAATCCAGAACAAAGAAGCAAATCATGATCATAAAACCTCCCATCTGTGCTTTGGATGGACTCTGGATGAGTTATGAAAAAAAGAACAGAAAGAAACTGGGAAGCAAATAGACTGGTTTTTGGAGGTCTTAAAATCTTGGTGAAACGTAAAAAAAAAAAAATGGATTCAACCTGGAAAAATGCCAGTTAATCTATCTCAAGGAAAAGAATTCAAGTTGTACATGCTTACTGTGATGGGAAAATCTGGCAAGAAACATGAAGGACTGAGAAATTGTTGGAATTCCTGTGCTTGTGCAGCATGAATAAGGAGGTATTGTTCCTTTCCATACAACTCTGGCAGAACAAATGAGTTTCTAGGTAGCTCATTACAACAAACAAATTGAAGTTCATTCAGTTTAGGGCAGAAAAAACTATGGAGGGGTTTTTGTATAGACAAAAAAGAAGTTTAGAATAGATCAATATTTATAGGCTGGTGAAAGGAAGGTTAAGTGGTTGAGAACAAAGAACAGTCGACCAATGGGACAAGCAGCAAGAAGGAAGAGGAATTATTTAAAATGTTCTGAGGCAGAAGGAAGGAAACTTAAAATTTAGGGTGACTACTAAGATAAAAACGGATACAGAAACGAACTTGTAAAAATCTCCCAGGGGAACTATTTGAATCTCATTACTCCAAGACTTAGACAGAATTTTAACAAAACATATTTCTGCGAATAACTCATTTTCATTAGCACCAGGACATGATCTTCTCACCAACTCCATTGTGTATGTGACTTCTGAGGTGGCAGCAGGGACTGGGCTGGCTGTTAGTGCTTGGCTGTGCAAAACCAAACAAATGCAGTTCAGATCTGTGACAGGACCTGGAACCAGTCCCACCTCCAGAATGAGTTCATATAGATCTACAATGAGTACCTCCAAAAGGCTTTGAAACTTGTAAGTCATTTGTATTACAATAGAAACTATATTAATTAACTTCTTTATCTATAAATAATTCCCAAGTGAACCCAGATTTAAAAAATAATGCCTGTCTTTTTGTAAGTTTGCAGACTGTGGCCTTCCTTCTGAATTTACTTTTTGACAACACAATGAATTTCTGTTCTGGTCCTTAGGAATTTTCCTCATGGGAACACTAAGTATCTCACTGTTATTGCTTGGGCCGCAGACAAAGCTCCTGACTGTCATCTTCTCATTCCTCTTTTGCCATATTCTGCCAGTGGGACCACCTTCCCCAAACAGGCCCAGATGCTTCCATGGAAAGGAGCAGTCTCCCTATGGGCTGGATGGGTCCATCCAACTCAGACACAGTTTTAAGGAATATTCTCAGACTGAAAATACCCAAATCAAACATTCACTGTCCATTTCAACCTCCTACATACTCATATTCCACCTCTAGTTCAGGCAGGTTCACACAAAATTAAAAGCCTCTGGACTGTTTGGTAGCATATGTGAAAGTAGTTGTGACCTCAAATCACAGATAATCCAGATAAAAAAATACTGAAAGCTACCGCTGAACCTGGCACTGACAACCCTGTTGGAAGTCACAGTTAGGTGCGTCACCTAAAGGTGAATCCAAGACGGATTTCCCACAGGAACCACTGCAACCCGACAAGACACTGGTGGGGGTAAAGTTTTTGCTGTTTGTACTCCTACGATGCCAATACTACACTGTGCCTTTACATTTTATTCCTATTGAATTTATTAAATAAAATTTTATGCAATTATATCTCAAAACATTTGGGGTGAGTAGCATGAAGCAGCACAAAAGCACACAACTTTTCCCTAGTGTTTTTTTTGTTCTAGGACAGATGGAGACTGTTTTCACCAACGGGATCTTTTTACGTTTCAAGCATGTTTTGCCCTGTAGAAATGTCCTCTGGTGTGTTCTGTTGGGCTTTTTTAATGTCACTGTGGGAGTACAGTGTGTGCCTGCGAGAAAATAATTACTCTTAAGATGATTAACATGTTATTAAACTACAGGATAATCACTGTCCTATCAAGTGTCAGTGTGACTGACACCAGCCCCATGTGACTGCACTGGACTGCCCGTTGCTTTCTCTTACCTAAGAAGAGTGTTTTTCATGGTCAGCTGCTGAATGTGACCCCTTTGGAACTGCAAATAGCATAAAGAAAACAAAACTAAGTCGCCAAAAAATAATACTTTTTTTGACCATTTGAAATAAGCCTAAGATGACTTCTCACATGGCAACATTCTGATAGGATGGGTAACAGTGAACAGCTGGGTCACAAAACAGGGTGAACTTTGCAAGAAATACAGACAATTCTCCTTTCCACAGTAGCTGATGAGTTACACACAGGCACCTGCATGATGAAATGGACCTGTACCATCTGCTATAAGTGCTTTTGTATTAGCCCAAGACCAAAGCCTAAGTTTATGCCAGGGCCTGGAGCACAAGCTTTTGTGGAGTTTAGTTGGATGAGTTAAGTGGTTTAGTGGGCTGAGCTCAATGTCAGCCTCTTCACTGACAAGAACTACTGTGAAGAAACCGAGAAGTGAGGGCCTGCCCCTCCTTTCCCTTGGGAATTGTTATTAAATGGGGAGTTTACTGTTGTTTCCCCTTGCCGACCTACATCCAGCCCCTCTGAGGGGTCACTACTCCCCCTCCTGTTGTGTTCACCACCCACCTCACCTTCCCTTTCACACACAGGAGGCCTTTACTGCTCTCAAACAGTTTCTCATTTTACAGATTTCTTGCACTTGAGTAACTGGGTTAACTCTGCTTGGTTTGGAGATTCCAAATAAAGTAAATGAAAGGCTATAATAATTCCTTTCCAAGGTCCAGCATGTTGCATAGTTAACAACTGAAGTCAAAATTTCAAGTAATGGTGTATTTTACCCCAACCAAAGTAAGGTTGTAAAGTAAGTGAGACCAAGGACAGATAGGAACACTGTGAAGTAGTAAATTCAAACTACAGTTCACCTGCTGAGAGACTTTAATCTCTACCATCCTGTTAGTGCCTCTTTTCAGCTGCAAGAGCCACTGTATAAAATAAGGGAACAGTGCCTTTCTCCACTGAAAAATCAATTTGTTTTGTTTTTTGGGTTTTGCCAGGGAGCCAACATTAAATCACTAAGATATGTCATGCTGCTAAGCTGCGTGACAGCTTGATGCACCAAGGGATACTCCCCTCTAAAAACGTAAACTATTTATGCTGTGTATTTTTCTACCTAAGGAATGTACAGATTTTGGCTAGCAATGGCTTTCCTTTTTTCTTGTTACAAAAAGAAGTCTGCAGTTTTTCCATTACAAAAAAGGGTCTGTGTTTCCATTCTGGTACCAGTGAAGCTAAACAACTCTGGTACTCTTATTTTACTTCGCAATATATTTTTCTTCTCTGTGATCATTACTGTAAAGCACAAAGGCAATAACATGAAAAAACCCCATGAAAAAAAATTTTAAAAATGGGAAAAATAAATGGGAGAAAAAAAATGTTTGTATATCAGATACTCAAGCTGCCATTTTCCCCTGCTTTTCCTGGCTTCTAACATAGCTCTTAGAGACCAAATGAGTGTTTCATCTCCCAGCTGTGTGAGATGCAATTTCTGAAGTTGAGTATAGAGGATTATGGCCCTTTTTTGTACCAGCAGGAACTATCGCTCAGAAGCTGCCATTACATCTTAGAGTTACACAATAGCCCTTGATGTATGTTGATACCTTCATTTGGTCTTATTGAAAATATTATGTATCTTAAACTACTTTTCCCTATCTTTTCCCTGTTGTATATCCTCCCTTTACTTGCTGTTGGTTGAGTGGGGGGTTTTTGACAGCACTTTGCCACAAATGATTTGTCAAGGACCGTCTATAGTTTCTGACCACCTGACACTGTAAACTGTTTCTCTGCTGCCCACTCCTTACAAGAAGGCACTGCTAGCTCTGGGTAGGGAAGGTTTTTCCTTTTATCTTGGCACTCAATGCCAAAATAACACTCACAGTTTAGGGAAAACCCCTTCTCACATTTTTAAATTTCCAAACCACTCCTGGATTGCAGGAGCCAGAATGCTCTTTGGATGCCAAATGTTATTTATATTCACTGATTTTGCAGAAAAATTGTTCTTCATATTTTTCAGATCACTTTATGATGACTGCTAACACAAGGCAGACTTTTTCAGTTTTAGAGAAGTGAACCGCTAGGTTTGCATTATGAGGTTACAAACCAAGTTAGAGAGTTGAAAGATAAAAAATAATAGAATGCTGCATTCGAGGACCAGGTAATAATCTGTTTTCCCGGCTGTCACTGACATTTCTCAGAGGCACATTCTGGCAGTGGGGGCAAACAAGGCAGTTTAACCACATCTGCCTGAAGTGTTAGTTTCCAGGACAAACCTTCTCTCAGACTCAACCTTCTATTCAAACCTTTGACTGCACATATGCAATCTGGCATTACTCAAGCCTTAAAGCATTTTTCAAAATGCTGTTATCACCTCCTTCTAAATTCTCAACTAAGGAAACATTGTATTGGAGCTTTGATTACCTTGTCTATCAGTGAAGACACAGACTAGAACTCAATTAGCCTGAATTGTATTTACAAGGCTTTTGTTGACATTTTTTTATAGACAGCATGTTGACATTTCGTACAGATGGAAAAATCTAGGTTTGTTTCTCCCACTTACTGTTTTCCTACACACATACACACAGTCCCTGATGTATATATATACCAGTTTTAGGAGGATCAGATCACCACAATTACTAGAGGAAAGTTTAAAATACCAGTGGTTTAGATTTGTGTTTATTCCTCACTGACAATCAACTCAGCACAGAGCTACATCTGTAATTAGTTGCGACGGCAAACAATTCGATTTGCATATGTAAGAACTTAATTTGTGGTGCTAATTATCATCCCTTCTTAGGCCAGAATTGCAAAGGTACTTACATGCCTAATCTACTTCTAAGTTTTGTTGGAAACTTCTTAGGTACCATTCTGTCACACTGGCTGCCAATACCTTTAAAAGCAGAATTTGGTGTCAGTATCATAGAATGTACTATAAAAGGGAGATTTTAATAAAATGCCTAACATGCATTTCAGTTTGTCTCTGCATTTGATTTTGGACATAATATTAGAAGTTCTGGGTTTTTTCAGGTTGGGTTGGGTTTTTTGATAAGACAGAAGTTCTGGCCCTTGCTGTACTTTTGGTAGTGGTCCCTTACATCTACTCTAAATAGTGATTGTTACCTGCACACATACACATCTTTCTGTGTTTATGTATTTGGTTCAACTACCTTAAGAATCAAGAGGAAATCAACAGCTGTATATTCCTTACATTCCATCAACCCCAGCCAAACAGTGTCTGGACTTTGACACTTGATCGCACTGATGTATTTTGATTAATTCATAATTACAGACAGCAGGGTAAGCACAGAAAGTTTAGGGACTGATTTCTGTCCTTCATGCTTGACCTGGAACCTGCTGAAGTCAACAGGAGCCCACAGTGTCTCCATCCAAAACCCCCCAGAGGCACTAAACTGCCCATTAAAACCAGTGGCAGTTGTTTGTGTCTCAGCCTTTGTAACTTCTTCACTGAGCCAAAAGGCAGAATGGAACACCAGATAACAGGTTTTACTGAAGATTTTAAAGGGTTTATGACACAAATTGGAAACCTGTAATAATAAACCTAAAGAGAATTATTAAGTTCAGAGCAGATATAATGATTTTTTTTATGGCTTGTTAACTTACTTGCAAATCAGTCCAGCTTTCTGGATTTAACACTGTGAGGAATTCATCAAATATTTAAACAAACAAATATCATATACATACATCAGTTTGGCGTTTCACTATTCCATCTGGTCTCTGCCTTTGGTTGATTGCAAAAACAAACCTGATCTGTTGAGAGACTAATGAGTGCCTACTTATGTCTGTAACTTACTGGAATTATACTGGCCAGATAATACTAGAATTAGCTTCTCTTTCTATTTCTAAAAGTATTTATTAATCACTGAATTTCCAGACAATTCTTATTGAGATAAAAATTAATTGGAAATCATATCACACAAATAAATCTCACCATCTTTAATGAGCCTTTCACCTGCTAAAGACAAAACTAATTTTTGGATGCATTTTGCTTTAAAGGTATGCTCACGCATTAAATGAGAGAAAACACAGAGATAATTAATCTGTATTGTGAAGTTGACGACTGTTTAAATCTTCATAAGTTAATTAAAACAGTTTCAACTTTTTAATTTTAGTGTAGATTAAATGGTGACAAATTTTAAAGAAATGAGGAGGA
This sequence comes from Serilophus lunatus, assembly GCA_013399895.1. Classification (NCBI taxonomy): domain Eukaryota; kingdom Metazoa; phylum Chordata; class Aves; order Passeriformes; family Eurylaimidae; genus Serilophus; species Serilophus lunatus. The sequence goes on along the minus strand of VXBA01001027.1, from coordinate 2,229,528 downwards.
TGATAATTAGCTCATGGCAATGGTTACATGCCTGGTTCATTGCAAGCAATTAAGAAAACAACTTCTGATATCTGTTAATTGCTCTTCAGGCAGTATTTATTGCATATGCTGCACAAACGGAATGTTAGAGCAGCTGACCATGAGATACATAAATAAGTAGGTTGTTTTACCAGGAATAGAAGAACTCCAGCTGGTTTCGATCTTCCAAATATTTTTAGAGACTTCTTTGAACATCTTTGGAGGGCTCATACATGTGCTATGAGAGTTTAGAAAGATGGAAATTGCTGGAAAAAGAATTTTACAATGAAAACATGAATACTTCTCTACTATGGATAGGAGACTTAACAAACAAGAGTAGCTGCATGCTTAGAGATCTCCTTGCAGTGCTTGCAGCCTTGAGGTCAACTATTCATATTATGTTTTGCTATATCCTGGAAATATAATTCGGGGTGGTAAGGAGAGGTTTACTCTGCTGACTGACTCTGGGATGCCGGCTGTAATTTGCAATCACTTATTTTAAAACTTAGAAACCAGGATGACTCTCCTTTGCCATAAAGCAGGAGGTAGTGTCAGTCTGTGGAGTGTTAGAAGCTGGAAAATACACAAAAACCTCACAAAACCCTGTTTACTTGGCATATCTACTGCTGAGCCCTCGTGAATCACGGGAATTTGCTCTATAGGCAGCATTTCTAGATGTATTGCAGGCTGTACAGGTGGGTGTATATACAAATTGTCTGTCTCATGATTAGCACTAAGTTGCCTAACTGGTGGTCCTGTCAAATAAGCAAACTTTCGTTCACCACAGCTTGTTTTTCATATTTAGGGTGAAAAACGTCAATCCCAACGTTTCCTCCAGCAACATTTCCAGTCTCACCCAAAACCTTGAAACACTCGTCACTACTCTGCAAGCACAAAAACGCTGCACTAAATGCTCACAAAGGCTCGGCAGTGCCACTGCCTGCAGCTTGACAGAAAGCAACAGGACCCTTGACGTTTCTAAAGTATTATTTCTGTTGTACTCCAGTAGGGTCTAATTGTCCATTCAGAGCCTGGGCAGTTTCCACAGCCTGTCTTTGCATATTTATTACATGAGACTGACTATTCTTTGTCTATGTGTTTCTAGAAATCTGAGAAGTGCAAAGGTCCATGACACCAGAAACAGGTGCTGAGCACACTGCAGGTAAGTCTACATGCCACTGAAACCCTACTCTCACAGAGCTTGCCAAAGCTGGGCTCATTAAAAAGGGGAATGCTTGAATGGGCATGGCTTGGGTTGTTCCCTCACTCTGAGTTTGGGGTTGTTTTCACACTTCCTTCACCATATTTGGTGGTTATGCCTGCAGTCATCATGCTTTCTTCAAAGCAGAGCTAGAAGTTATTTTGTGCTGAATGTCCCTTCAACACTCTTGAGCTAAAATAATATCTTGGATATCCTACCATCTTTGGATGGTCTCTTTGCTATTTCACAAATTAGCCAGTCTGGGCAGCTGGACTGTTTTGGGCAGAATTTGTCACCAGTGTCACACAGCTGGAAGTACAGCTCTTTACATTCATTCTCATTAGCACTATTAGATTCTTCTTTCTTAGACCAAAGGAGACATTTAGCTGAATATTTTACTCCCATTTGCAACAGGCTAAAATTTATCTCTAAATCTGGCCCAAACCTTGCAGAAAATAATACTTTGACATGCATGATCTTGGAGGATCTAATTTTTTGTCAGTGATAAAATGTGGCTCTTGGCACAAAATCCTTTTCTCCATGAGATCTTCTTGTAAGCTTCACTGCTGATCCAGGATACTTGGGAATATTTAAGAAGCAGCTTGACCTTGTTGCATTCAGGCTGTGCTTACTGGGTTTGGATGAAAATCTGCTTAATATTTCACATACCTACTTTGAAGTTCTATCGAGCCTATCAGTATTTGGGTTGTTCAAAGGGCCATATTATTATGAGTTTGAGCCTGGGTTCAAAGCTGGCTTGGTGCAAATTCATCAGCTCTGTATTGTGGGAGTTACAGGCTGCAGGATGGATTTTGGGAGCTGCCTTTTTTCATGCATTGACCTAAATTGTCAGAAAATCTACATCAAGAGTGTTCAGACACGTCTGGCTTCAGAGGATCTGGAATGTTCCCCCTTGAGTAGGGCGATGTGTTGACTTGTATCACTTTCCCCTGCAGAATCAGGACACTCCTGCCCACCGTCTTAGTTATTTAGCATATGGGATCAGGCACTACTCATCCAGGCAGTTCCTAAACCCATGGAACAGAAGATTAATAGCATATGGAGCATCCCTCCTCCTCAGGCCTGGGGTCTCTTGAGCAGTATATATACGTGTGGGTTTATTCCATACTGTTCCATTTATCATTATCCCTGCCTGAACTGTGGTGGCAGCTATATCTTTCTATCAAAAATATTTCCTATAGGGTAACTGAAGTAAAGCAAGTGAAGAACAAAAAGAAAAACAGAAAATCCACCACTGAAAAGATACAGATAGGATCTTTAAAAGCACAGTGAATATCCAGGCAGTATCCTGCACAAGAAATGGATGCAAAGGCTTGTGTGTGCCCTAAGTGAGGTGGAATAATGCTCAATATGTCACAGTCTTGCTTTGCCTCTGAGTTTATTACTAGAGTCTGGAAAATAGGAAAGAAAACTACAAGTTCATGCTTAAGTACCCTGCTCTGGCAGAGCTATTTCTGAAGATAGAATTATTTGAGGTATTTTAGTTTGTTGGCTTAAGATAACTTCAGAATGTGTTTGGCCCAGTTAAAGAACAGATTGCTTTAAATATATATTAGCCCTCATGTTCAGGGGCAACTAATCTACATTCTGTGTATTAATGTGGTATAAATTACTGCATTCCCTAAAATGCAATTAATTTCTACTCATAGAAGAAAATGTCTGAAAGAAGAGTCCATTATAACAGGTATTTCTGCTTCTCCCATGATTTTTTGCTGGTGTGTTAAGTCCAGAAGCCCTAACACATTGAAAATATTTATTCATAATGTCTAAATTCTTGTACATTGTATATGTATCTGCACATGAGACTGAAGAAATGCTTACACAAGCAGAGTTTGTGCTTCAAACAAGTTGTTTTATTGCTAGCTCTTGTATTTGCTAAGCAACACCAATTAACTCTTCCTCAAAATACTGCTCCCTCGAATAAAGCTGCTGCTATTTGCAGTTGTGCCACCCAGCTCAGGACATTGCACTCACTGTGTGATTCATTCAGGAAAGGCTCCTTTCTGCACCAAATCCATGCAGGTGCATGAACCTCCCCATGTCAACCTGTGTTTAATCAGTCTTAATGTCTAGAAATTTCTATCTGGTGTTAAAGGTGTTTTCCTACCATGGCAACCAGAAATCTAAATGCATACCTGGTCTCATACAGATCAGGAAGACTTTAAATCAAATTCCTGACAGATATTCAGTACATACTAAGTGTTATGCCTCCTTTATCTTCTGTTATGTTAAAACAGAGGGACGCAAAATGAAACTAAAATATAAGTTTGCCCTTCCAGTGTCTTCCCCAAGCCTGCAATACCAGTGATATCCCTGCTGGCTTTGAACCGAGCTTCTGAGACCACAGTCTTTGATATGATCCTTGCCCTCTCAGTCATGCTGCTTCCTAGAGGAGTCTGTGTCCCTGATCTGCTGACAGACAGATTGCTATTTTTTCTTCAGCATTGTACTGAGGGGAGAAGTGACATTATGCTGTTTGCAGTGGGTTTTCTCCCTTCCACCCCTCTACCCCCTCCCTTAAAATTAATTATTAAATGCAATGCCAGGGACAAATTATTCTTTGGGGCTGAAGAACTGTGATCTTCCTAATAGGCTTGGATTATTTCCAGCTGGTTTTGAGCACCTTTCTCCATTAGCTAGAAGAGGCGATTAGCATGAAGAGCCTCCTGAGTGAAGTGTCTTTTTAGCATTTAAAGTTAGGACTGGTGAACCAGAATGCTGAGCCCGGCATCAGGCCCAGGGTAATGGCTCAGCTGCTCCCTCATCCCATCCCTTTTTCCTGAGGGAATTGCCTATTTTCTCTCTGCTTCAGTACAGCCACCAGGACAAAAAGGGCCAGGACATCCCTGCTCGCACAGAGCTCTGTGTCACCTGTACAAAGTGATAATGGGAGCCTGTTCAACTGCGTGAACTAACTGGCGGTGGGAGCCTGTTTATTCATTCTGGCTGAATGGCCGATGGGAGCCTGTCCAAGGAAACAGGACTGTGAACACTGCAGCCATCCCTGCTGGGGTGAGCCCCTCACCCCAGTCCCGCAATGCTCTCTTATTTATTCACAGAATCATAGAATCGATTAGGTTGAAGACATCTGAGATCGAGTCCAATCCATGACCCAACACCACCATTTCACCCAGACCATGGCACTGAGTGCCATATGCAGTCTTTAAACACTTCCAGGGATGGGGACTCCACCACCTCCCTGGGCAGCCCATTCCAATGCTTAATCACTCTTTCTATGAAGAAATTCTAATATTCAAACTAAACCTCCCCTGGAGCAACGTAACAACTGTGTCCGCTCGTCCTGTCTCTGGGAGAAGAGCCTGACCCCCACCGGGCTACAACCTCCTGTCAGGGAGTTATCGAGTGACGAGGTCTCCTTTGAGCCTCCTTCTCTCCAGGCTGAACAGCCATCACAATTCTTGCGCTCCAGCCCCTTCCCCAGCTCCGCTGCCCTTCCCTGGGCTCGGCTGTCGGAACCCAGCGCAGACCCGTCAGCCCCGACCGAGACCCACCCGTGCTCTTCCAGGGGCCACTCCCTCGGCCACGAACGCGCCTCAAGGACCCGCGGCTGCGCCTCCCGCAGCGGGACCCGCGCCTGAGGCAGCGCTGCCCGGGCTGGCGGCGGGCACGGCGGGGGGGGCGCGCCCCCCCCCCGCCGCGCCCCC
>VXBA01001027.1:2141760-2224531 GCA_013399895.1 Serilophus lunatus | reverse complement strand
GCGGCCGCGCGGCCCCGCCCTGTCGCCGTTGTCGAGTCGCGGTTCCCGTTCCGGGCGAAGCGGCGGCGTTGNCGCGACTCATCCCGTTCTCCTTCCCCCAGGAAAGAGAGGGCGAGCCTCGACACCGAGATAAAGCGCTTCATTGCCAAGAAGGCGGATCTGCTCTTCGCGCACTCGTGGAAACCCAACGGGCCGATCGAGGACACGATCGAGGAGAATGAGGGTAAGGGGCTGGATGCGTGAGGGGGGGTCTGGAATGCCCGCGAGGTGGGTAAGGACACACTGTAACTATAAGGACACTACGCTTGAATTAGCCGTGTCTTTAAAAACAGGCCTAAAACTTCAGTTGTTGCTTTTTGTCGTGGGCTGTGCGCAGCGCGAATAAATCAGATTTTGACGTGATTTGCTGTGATCGGGTATTTCGGCAGCGGCTTGGCCTTTTGTAAGCGTGTCCGTGCCCTGTGTTGCAGAGTGTTACGCTGTCATGCCGCCCCTGGAAAGGTTCATGGAAGTGCCGAGGGAGGAGAGGAGAGAATTGTTGTTCCGCGACATCGAGCGTGGCGATATCGTGATTGGGAGGATCTCCTCTATCCGTGAATTTGGCTTTTTCATGGTGCTGATTTGTCTGGGAAGTGGTGTCATACGGGAAATTGCAGATTTGGAAATCACTGTAAGACACAACTTTGGTCAACGTTTTTGACAAGTGTAATGCATTAGTTACCTCTTGCATCTCTTAAAGGAGTGGTATGTGTGAAGGTGAAACTCAGCTATGGGATGATGGGGGATGTCTGACTTTGTGGGCAGCTTATGATGCTTTGCTGAGCCAGTGAAGATGTCTTATGACGCACACTCTGTTACTTTTGTGTTGAAAAGTTCACGATTTATGGATGCAGGAATTTTTTATTTAAACCAAGCTCTATTTTAAGTATCAAAGTTCTGATGTGTATTAAGCTTAAAATAATCTTTTTCTGGCTTAATCTTGCCGAGGAGAAAAACCCCCAAAACCTTTTGGCTTCATTTATGATATTCTTGCTTTCTTCTGTTGCAGGCTCTGTGTCCTGTGAGGGATGTGCCTCCTCAAAGCAACCATGGAGATCCTCTATCTTATTATCAAACTGGAGACCTTATTCGAGGTGAGCAGCTGCAGGAGTTGTCAGGGATGGGTTTGTTTCAGTTTTGAGATGTTTCTATAATTTTATCTTTATTATTTCTGTAGCTGCAGTCAAGGACGTGGACCGTTACCATGAGAAGCTCACGGTGTCACTTTACAACTCAGCTCTTCCACCCAACCTTTCCAGTACAAAACTGGGTGTAATCACCTCTGATGACTTCCCACTGCACTATAAGTAAGGATGTGCTGCTTGTCTGCAGTTGCTGAGTGTAGTCATTGTGTCTGTGACAGGCTGTCTGTCCCTTGAACTTGTCAGTGGTGTTTCTGATTTAATTGGATGATTACATACTTCTTGTTCTTCATCTCTTTAACATACCTGTGTCTGGATATATGGGCGTGGCTGGCTTTTTAGCTTCTTTCACAAAATGTTAGCAGAGCAAAAAGCAGAGTGAGCTTTCTCTTGCTTTGGGATTGTGTTAAGCCAACGAAAGTAACCAGAAGTTTGGGAGATTGGAATACGAATTTTTTAACATTTTGAAATTCCCCTTAGAAGATAAGAGGACAAAACTATCTCTGCAATATTTGTAATGTTTTTGTATGTCCTGGACATACCTAGATGAATGCCAAGATAGGTTTCAAAAGCTCACTTAGGGTAAAGGGTATAAGGGTTGCTGAATAGTAGGAAAAAGAAATGCCTGCAGAAGAGGACAGCTTGTGAGCAGTAATATGTATCTATAAATATCTCTCAGCATAGGCATTTTTATTTTAAATGTACACTTGATAAAATTGACTCTAGTCTGTGAGGTTTCATTTGTGAACATTGGTGCTTTTTTTAAGGCGAAGCTTGGAAGTTGCTAATACAGGAGAGACATTTGAGGAGGTTTTGCATCGTTCCCCAGGATTTGCTAATCCATCATTAGTGGAATATTTAGCAGAAAAACTAGGACTAAGTGAGTCAAATCCACCGTCTTTGCTGAGAAGTCTTCAAATGTAAGTGATTTTTACATTGTTCCTATGCTATAGCTCTGTGGAGATTATTCTAATCCATTGAAATAGACTTGTGAGTGGAAGTCCTAGACCACTTATACTTAAACCTTTTTCATTTTGACTTGCATGACTGCAGCTTATATGTCCTTAAATATTTAAAAGCAAACTCCTCCACAGTAAGAAATTTGCATTTGAAATTCTGTTGCTCTGAATAAGCAAGACAGCATATCACACACAGTGTCTGATACCAAATACTTCAGGAATCGATTGCTTAACTCTTGTTAACATGGTTTGGATTGAAGTACAGGATATTTAAATTGTAATGTTTTCTGACAGATATTGGTTCACAGTGTTTATAAATCTGACCTCTTTAGTAAAGTAGGGTCAGATATATACAGTGATTGATGTTGTGAGCCCCACAAATATTAGGCCCAAAGCAGGTGTGAACTCTGTATGTTTTTATTAAATGTACTGCAGTTTTACTAGTTCAAATCAGCACTTTTAGAATGGTTTGGGAATAAAAATGGTTTTCAGAAATAAACAACATTCCTGAACTGAAGGAGAGCAGTAAGGCATGTATGCATAATATTTCACCTTATTTCAACTGTACTACGTATGTAAGGTTTACTTTGTAGGCTCAGAAGGCCAACTTCATGTTTCTGTTTGTTCGTTACTTAAAGGAAAAATTTCAGTGAAGAAGATTTTGCCCCGGCATTGAGGAAGAAGCAGTCTGCATCCTGGGCTTTGAAATGGTATGTGGTGTTTCTTGTCAGAGTTTATTGTTAGGTAAGATTATGTTACAGGTACATTTATTCAAAGAAAATACACATTAAACCAGTTTTTCCACCACGTGTGTAGTGATGTAACCAGGATTTTCCTGCAGGTAAACCTAACTGGCAAGTGGGTACAGGATAGATCTAGTACCAAGATGCAGTTCCAAAATACATGTCAGGTTTAAGGGAGGACTTCTTAGAATATTTATAATACACTGCCCCATTCACGAGAAGAAAACAAGATTTGTGGTAACACCACATACACAATTTTCTGTTTTACAGTTGAGTGTTAAATGACTTCATACTTGTTAAGTCATTTAAGCCTCAGAGTGTCAATAAGTGCACTTACTCTCTTTGGAAAGTTAAATTTATTTCCTTTGCTGCATTTGGAACGGCATTTGTGGATAGGTGCCATTGCTTTTACACTATGCAGTGTGTTTGCAACTCTAATAGAAAAAGTTGCTTATAATGTTTAACTAAATTTCAATTTTTAAAAAAAGTCTGTAGTTAAAAGTTCTGAAAATCAACTTTTATCAGTTTTCTTTCAGTGAGGTGATCTCTTAGCAAACGTGGAAGAACGTTCAGGAAATACGAAATTTAAAACCTAAAAATACTTGCTTAAGATGGGCTGGTTTCAGTGTGTGCCATCTGCCCCTGTTACCTCATGCCATTGGTCTGATGGAGATTTTTAGCTTTGGATATAATTAAGCCTGTTCTTGGTTCATGGTGGTAGGTAACACATAGTTCTGTGCTTAAGTGATCATTCCATAAATGAAAAACAGTGTAATAAGTAGCACCATCTGCAGAAGTGCTCTACAGTGCCTTAAGATTTTGGACTAAAGATAGTATATTGTGGAATTACATCAATATTGCATTAATTTGAAATGCCAATGTGAAGTAGGTGATAACAAGGTCAGGTTTTATTACCTAGCACTTGTTTGGAATCATAATTTGTGAGTGACAATACAATCTGCACAGGCTAACTGTACATACTACTTTCTAAATATTTTTCCTCCAGTGTGAAGGCTGGGGTGGATTATTTTAAGGATGGACGCCATGTGGAAGCCATGAATGAGTACAACAAGGCTCTGGAGATTGATCCACAAAATGTTGAAGCTTTGGTAGCGCGTGGAGCTCTGTAAGTCTGCTTGTTTCATTGTTTTTTCTACTTTGAGAAAGAGAAACATCACTGCAATCTATGCAACTTCCTATTCTAGGTACGCAACAAAAGGAAGTCTGAACAAAGCCATAGGGGATTTTGAAATTGCTTTGGAAAACTGTCCTACCCACAGAAATGCAAGAAAATACCTGTGTCAGACTCTTGTGGAAAGAGGCGGGCAGTAAGTGTCGGGTTTGGGGGTTGGTTTGGTTGTTAACAATTTTTCTCCTATTTTATTATACACCATTCCAGTTAGGACACAGAAAAGCATCTTTCTTTCCTGGCTATGTGTTTATAAAAACCCAACACCAACGTCTTTGGAAATAATCCTACTCAGGTAGTTGGTTTACACTTTTTTCTCTGTCCCAGTTAAAATCCTGGCAAAATATTTGAGATTTAATCCTTGATATCCCTTTTAATTCTCAGTGCCCTCTCACTGGTAGGACACCAGGTTTACATAAAGGCCTGTGAAATATTTGAATATATTCCAAAAGGTTATGGGGTGTTGTTTTTTTTAAGACAGTCTTTGTAACAAAACGATCTTCTGTTACTCTTCTGAAATACTGGTGAACCCCTCTAACACAACTCCTTAATTTTGAATAGGTTTCTTTTAAGCCTTCTGTTAAGAAGAGAGAGATTGTATTTTTGAAACTGGAATTGACATTCCAGAGAATGGTGTTACTGATAAGGATTAGGAGATAATTACATCAGAAATACTGTTTAGGTTGGCTGAGATGACAGAGTGGATCTTGGAGGGATGGAGTGGTAGTGTCATAGTACAAATAAGAAATAGTTGCAAATAAGAAGGTCCTAAAAATAGAAAAACCTGTCAAAATCTATGTCTTAACTGTAAATGAATTGCCACTTGAATTTTAGGTTGGAAGAGGAAGAGAAACTACTAAATGCTGAGAGTTATTATAAAAAAGCCTTAAGTTTGGATGAGACTTTTCAGGAGGCAGAAGAGGCCTTAACAAAACTCCGTAAGCACATGCAGGTGATTCTTTACTTTCTTTTCATATGGTGCTCTCAGTGACAATAAATGAACATCAAAAATCACATTAAGTCTTTTGAACAGGGAGGGTTTAAGTTGATGGTTTGTCTTACTCTGCTTCCCTACTCCACAGTAAATTTTTTTTAGTAAGCATTATGGCTGTACCTACCAGAAGAAAGGTACCTCTTGGTGACTCCTCTGGTTTGAAAAGGATAGTAAAGAAATGCTAGGTAGTGAAGACAGGAAAAGAGCAAAGCAGGGGTAAAAATACCCTGTCACTCAAGTGTGATTACTGATGTTAACTTAAAATATTCTGTGGATACAAAGATGCAAAATGTAAAACACTTCTGAAACCCGAATAAACTGTCACCGTAGACCTGGCCAGATCCTTGGCCTTTGATGTAACACCAGGCAAAGTTAAGGCACAGAGAGGTCATTTAAAGGAAATCAGCAGGAGGTGGAGGATGGGGGTACAGACAGTTTGAATATCTCAGCTTTCTCCTCTGCTGTCTGGTGGGTTTTTTTCTCTCTTCCCTTGCACGCAGCATGTGTCCCAGGTGAGCCTGGTGGGTCTCTGCTTATCTGAGTTGTCTTTTTTCTTTCATTTTCCTCCTTTGCTTGTGTTGTCTTCCAGAGCAGGTCAAAGAGTAAAATAAGGAACAGGCTTGTTTTGTTCTGTGCTTCTGCATGTGAGCACATACAGAGTCTGGGGTAGATGGACTTAGCAGTTCTTCAGTTGGTGGAGCCATAATGCTGACAGGTTGTGTGGAAACAAGGGGGAAGAGGAGCTAGGACAATCTTCTTTGAACTGCGTCATGGATAAACAGGAGTATGGTATTTGAGCAGTATCTGCATTTGGCTGCTTTAGAACAAGGTATCAGTTAAAATGATGAAGAATATTCTCAGCAAATAGGAGATGAATTTTTATCCTTTAACATTTTCCTGCAACCATTGATGCAGCAAAGAACATGAAAGCTATTGTTTGTTGCTGTGCATGGCCTTGTTTCCTTTATTATAGCTGTGGAGGGAGTTGCTAAGTTTTGAAATCAGACTTTCTGTTCACTCTGATCTGAAGAGAGCTACTCTGTAAAGCTGTAGGTAGCAGAAGTCTGATCTCTTACAGACTTAAGTAGTTTAAGGATAATTTATCTGGTGAGATGCTCTCCTGCGTTTACCTGTAATTTAATAAGTAAGTCTGATACTGTCCCTGCTGTGCAAGAATGGCTGAAATGACACTGCAGCGTGTTTTCCTGTAATACTGATGATGTGTTTTTCTCCAATGCACTTTCCTCTGAACGGGACCGTTGTTGCTGTGTCTGACGTCTGGTGCTGCTCATCACCAACAAACCCCTGGAACATGATTCCTTACGCAAACTATGCGTCAAACTGGTCTGTGAAATGGTTACCAAACGGTTTGTATTCAAACATGGCCAACTTGGAATCATCTTAAAATGGGTTCTGCCATGTTTTACTTTTAAACTGCAATAATGATGTTAATGAAACTTTCCCTCAAACTTCCCTACTTTGTTTTGGTTGGGTTTCTTCCTTATTTTCTACATATTGGTAATATTGGGGATTTTTTGCGTATTCTACCTGTAACTTTTGGGCTTTGTCCTTCATGGTGTGCTGGTTCATGGGTACCACTGCAATGACTCATCTATTGTATTTTTTAATGGAATAAAAACTGCAATATGGTCCTTAAATACACACCTGACTATCACACTGGCCAATACCAAACTCCTGGAAATACTATTTTTTGGCCTGGGAATCCTGGTAAAACATCCCTGGTGGAATTATACATTTGAATGGGGTTGAATGGGGAAAACACCCATGTTAACACTACTAATGTAATCTTTTTTATGATGCTTGGGTTCTAAAAAGAAATCTTTGGAAATGAGGGAGAAACAAGCTGCCAAAGAAGAGAGACAAAAAGCAAAGAAAGTAGAAACAAGTGCAGAAAAATTGCGTAAGCTCTTAAAAGAAGAAAAAAGGTAACTCTTACATTCAGTGTACTGGTTATGTGGCAGTAAGTGCAGATGAGACTGTGAACAATCCATTCTAGAGAGATTGTCCACAGTAAGCCAGGGAGAACTTCTCTCTGGATAAGCTGCGTTTCATCCAGAATGTTTTTGTGGGTGGTGTCCTTTAGTGCATATAACCTTTAAAGGAGACACATGAGGAGAGAAATTGTTCAAGGAATACTTTGCAATGTGACATACTTTTCAAAGCGTAATGCCATGTGAAATTGGAAAAGATGCCTTTTATAACAAACCACTCAGTGGATTTAAACTTTTGATCAAAAAAGGACATTTGAAATTGTCTTGCCAGGTTGGGCTCAGTTTCCATTCACACTTTACAGTCCTTACTTGGGGTATACAGGTTTACTTTTTGCATGTTACTTTTGCCTGATACTGAAGATTGTTTCACAGGTTAATTATTTTTTTAGGTTAAAGAAGAAAAGGAAAGCATCGACTTCCTCCTCCTCCTCCTCTTCCTCCTCCTCCTCAAGTGATTCATCATCAGATGAATCAGTTTCTTCCTCCTCCTCTTCCTCTGATCACAAGAAACGTAGGAAAAAGCGTCGCCATAGATCTGAGTCTGCTCGCAGCTCCAAAAAAAGCTCATCTAGAGCTTCTTCCCATTATAAAGATCAGAGTAGGAAAGAGGAGTGGTATTCCCCTCCAGCTGATACCTCTGCTTCCTTTCTTAACCAAAATTTTGAAGTGGAAAATCTGCTGGAAAGGCAGGACAGCTTAGAGTGTCCAAAAATGGAGGTAAAAGAGAAAGACAGATACTGTTCTTTTTCAAGGACTTCAGGTGATGATGAAGACACTTTTGGAGGTAGGTCTGAAGATTCAAGAGATTCTTACAGTAGCTCCAGGAATCAGCCAAGTCATAGCAAAGCTGAAAAATACGGTAAACCAGATAGATTTTTCTGCAGTTGGAGAGGTTCTTCAGGTTTGTATCATAAGTCCTACGATAAACCCAGGATGCATTATTACAGGAGATCAGAAAGGGATGTAGAGGGGAGAAGAGAGCAGTTTAACAGATATGGCTCAGGTCAAGACAGGTACTACACATCTCCATCAGGGTCTGACTATTATGGCAAGTCTTGGGGGAAGTACAGGTCATATTCTGGCACCTGCTCACGAGAAGGTGACAAAGGTTACGACAGTGACAGGCAAGTGTCAGGGCAGCACAGAAACGAAAGTGAGTCTAAGAAAAGGAAAAGAGGTTCTGAAGAGACTGATAAAACAAAAGAACCAGATGAGGAACTGTCTTTAAATGGTACAGAACAAACAGAAAGTGGCACTAAAAGAAACCTGCCCCAGAACTTAGTTAAGATATTCAATCAAATAGCTGAGTTTGAGAGGGAGAAAGGAAGTAAGCAGAAGAAATAGCAAAGTACCTGAAAATACACTTCTTGGATAAGTGTAGTTAAATGAACTGAGTATCTTGTGAGGAAATGCATATAAAGAGTGGTAGGAAGGCAGAATTTTTTCTGTATTGCAGGATGTCTAAGAATTCTAAAACATGGAAGGGTATATTATATAAAATATCAGTTATTATTTAAGTTTCCTGTGTTCCTAATTTGAGGTGTTTCTGTACAATATTCTGATGGGCTGAAATCCTTTGATACCCCTGGACCTGGCTGTGACTTGCATCAAACAAGCACTTTAACAACAGATGGGTTTGTTTTGTTTTTTTCTTGTCCCTGGGGTACTACTGACTGTAGATATTTTTCTATTGAAGTTAACTTCCAGCTATGGAAAAGGGAAGTCATGTGCCATCGATGTATATAGCTCATTTGATCATTAAATTTTCTTAATTTTCCTTTGTGTCTGGACGTTTTTCATGTTGCTGGGATGTTTCATAACTGGTGCACTGGTCCTATGTGCTGCCCAGCTCAATGGAACCCTCCTGTGTCTGTGAGGGCAAATGCATTACATTCTTTGTATACATCAAATGTTCTCTAAAGAGTAATGTAAAAAAGACCCAAATGAAGTAGAGAGTTTGTAATAATGTTTATTGCCTAGGTAAGGTTAAGTACAAACCTTTGGTTTACAAGCAGCTCGAAGACAATGGTTGCATTACCAAAGAAAATGATCCTGTTTACATGAGATCTGCAAAGGTGAGTGGCAGAACCACACCAAGGAGCAAATACCTGGCAGACCACATAGTAACAGCTTTACTTCAGCTGCAAGTTTTCCAAGTAAATAGGTCAGTTCCAAAAATAATGGCCTTCAAAAGATGACTTAAAATTTCTTTTTGCCTTTAGAAACAGAGGTGCTCTGTCTGCTGGATGGCTGTGAGCCAACAGCTGCTGCTTCCTCAGGGGTGGCAACAGGCAAGGTCAGGTCCACGACTTTGACTGATGGAGCCTGATTAGAGCCTGAACTTGTTCTTTTGGAGCATCTGAAATACACATTTACTGCTCAGAGTACAGAAATCCCTGTATCTAAAATTAAGCTGCCAAGGATGGCTCACAAAGCAGCCACCCTGCAGCCGTGTTCATTCCAGCTTAGATCCCCTGAAAAGATCTCCCCAATGGCTTCAGTAAACCTCAGGGAATGTTAGACCATAACTGGTCAGCATGGCACAGGCACTATTTGAGCACACCGACCAAGGGAAGGAGGTATCAGTACGTACACGTATCTTCCCTGTTTAATTAAGGAGTTCACACTATCAAGTGTAAAATGTGGCTCAAAACTGTGCTTTTATATTGTGAAACTACATTTTAAATACAGCACAGTTAGAAAATTTATTCTGTAATTACAGTTTTATTTTGAACTGATGGATGCTGAAATAATCACTAGAAAAATCTGGTAAACTTAACAGTATAAGAAGAAAGTCTTTATGAAGTCCTCAGAAAGTAGAGACAATTAAGACCTTCAGGAGTGAGGAATTCTATCTCATAGGGACTGATTTTGCTGGTTTAAACTTTATCTTAAAAAAAACCTCAAACCAGCCCAACTTACCTGGTACGAGGTGGTGAGATCTGTGTGGATTGACAACTTTGACTACCATCAGCAGAACCAACTGTAGGAAGCTCTATGTTGGCCTAGAAAATTTGGAAAGAGGTATCAGGAGCTTCATATTTGAAGAGCTGTTGAAAGCAGATGAGCACTTTCTGTTTTACCAGAAGTATATTGTTGAATTTAGGAGTTGCCCTTAAAAGACATTCAGCAGTAGCTGGAGCTATTACTTAGAATTTTGGCGGCAGTTAACTGGAAATCTCACCTGGTCAAAGTACATTTGAAAGGTTGCAGTTAAACCAGGATTTGTCTCTAGAACCTCAGCTAGCACTTGGTTGACGGTTCTATTGAAGCTTTTCAATTCTTGAAGATCAATGTCTCTCTCTTCCTGTGTTTCTGTTCCATCTTGCTTCTGAGACTGAATTTCTTTGAATAGTCTGGAACACTTTACACAAGTATTTTTAAAGCACTGCTCTTACGAAAATACAACACTTTCAGAAATCTGCTAAGTTAAAACCACAGGGTTTAACCCACACTACTGTCTATTGCTATAAAGTTAGAAGTTGTCATTAATAAACATACAAACCTGTTTCATTACCCTTTCTAGTTTTGGCTTCTGTTCTTTAATGTCCTTGTTCAGCTGTAGAATACGATCTTGGTTTTCCTTTATTTGCTCTTGGAAGATGGCCTTCTGCTTCTGTACTACATCAAGGTGGTGTTCCATGCTCTGCAAATTCATTTGAACAGAAGCATTAGTTTATAAAGCACTTTTGTAATTGTGGAAGGGTCTGCTGCTTGTTTCTAAATGTAGCTTGAGCTATTAGTGCTATTGATAATTCAAAACTTTCTAGTGGATACAGTCCTGGAAAAAGTGACTCCCAGATTTTAAAAAAATTACTTCAAAGGTCCTTAAAAGTACGTTAATGAAGTTACAGGTACGTGTTTTCACATGTGTCTCTGAACAGTGTCTACAAATTATTTACCTGGCACACTCCAAATTGATTAGTACAAGCTATCCTTAAAAACCCCAACATTGTTTCCTATGGGAAGAGATGGATACCTTTGACTGGAATTAAAATCAGCTCCATCAGGGTCGCTCTGTTTTTGTGGTTTATCTTTAAATAAATAAACAAAAAGGGAGGAAAGGGTGTGGTATAACACCTCATTATATCTCAGAGTCTACTCCCTGATGGAGATCTGTGTCCCTTTAACTTAAGAAATAACATCTGTGAAATAAGATGTATGTCCTGCTTTGGTAAAATAAGCAATAGGAATATTTTTTGACTGTAGCCAATGACTCAGGGTTTCCAACAATTATGGGATATGACAGTGTTCCTTCTATTTCTTCTGTCTAATAAAATTCTAACTGAAATGTCACACATCAGAATGGTGTTGCTCTTTCTTAAGGTCCAAATGGCTTTTTGATAACCAGGGGAACCAAGAGTGAGTCCTTGCTGTGGAGCCTGAACACAAGCTCTCCTTTCCCTGTATTTAGTGCTCAGCCTGCTATGTTCCAAGCCAGCTCAGCTGATCCTGTTTATACTGAAGCACCCTCAATGCTAATAAAACTGAATCTGTTCCAGAAAAATCCTGGTATGTAGATGCCAGAGGACAGAAGATGTGTGGATTTTAATCTGCAGTGCTAGACAGATAGGTACAATAGTGGTGTGTGCTGCACACAAATACAGCCACTTCAGTGGCTGCCAGAACAGCATCCATCAGAGGATTCCGTATTCTGAAACTTCTACCTGTATGTGACTAAAAACCTGAAGTTTTGTTGTGATTGAAGAAAACTCAAATAAGCACTCAGTTTTTTAAAGGAGCGATAGAAGGCTTCTAAAAGTCCAAGCTACATAAAAGATCAAAAATTCATACCACAATTTACTATTCTTCCTTTAGGACTGTTGCATGGAATTAGGTACATGCTGCAGTCTTGTCTGTTTGACTGGAAATTTGACTTGTATTTTACCTGGATATTTTCCTGAAGTACCTTGATCTGTCTTTGTTGTTTTTTGTATGTTTCATCAGCGACCCGTTTCTCCTCCTCTAATTTCAGTTTTTCCTCGCGTTCCTCACCTGTGATCTCAAACAATGAGGCAGCATTATTGCTGTGTATACAACTCAAGTGATTTTGAAAGTAAGTTGGACTTTAACTGTATCACAGAGTATGATGATATTGGTGTTGGCATATTTCAGCAACCTCGATGTTTGAGGGCTTTCTGAACACTCTCCTACTAATTCCAAATCACTGTAAAAAAGTAACTGGCTTCATGAGGGAGAATGATTTAAAAGCTACTGGTTCCAGAACCAGCAGAGGGCACAAAAGCTAAATAGTAAGTATTATCCAGAATTAAGTTTATGTAATTTCTCACAGTGATCATTTTTAGACACTAAACAAAAAGTTCCACTGTGAAAAGAGAACAAGCTTATGAAATCTTATGTAGCAACAGAAACAACAGCTTGAGATGTTTTTCAGAATTCCAAGGAATTTCCTGTATCAAAAAACTTGTAGTTAGGTAGTCCATATATTAAAATCTGCTGACACTCCACTAAAATAGTGTAGAATAATAGTGTTTTACTCTTCCCGAATGACAGGTCACTGCTTTTTCTCGCCTTTTTTGTGAAAACTGGAGATCACATGAACTCCAGTGGGCATTCCTTCCTCCCAGTAATGATCCTGGAATCACCTTTATGCTTTGCCTCTTCTCACTGTTCCTACTTATGACTACACGAAGTTTATATAGGCTTAGAGATTTTCACACAAATCTGAGAGAATAACGTAAGTTATTAGTTAATGACACCGCACTTTCTTCTATGCTTATTCTGCTGAACTACTCACAGCAGCATGGGAATTACACTCCCTTTTGCTACTATCACTTTAGTCTCTGATTCATTCCTTTGTGCTATGGAATCTCCCCACTCCATACCGGAGCTGTATGATTATCTTTAACCCCACACAGCAAACAGCAATTTTTATTTTACATACTTGTCTCAGTGACGTCCTTGAAAGAGTTTCTGTAATTGCTGTTGCAGTTATTAAGTACACACAAAGTGTTTTTCAGAGCTATGATATCTTTTTCAGCTTTGCAGATCTTTGCTTCCAGTTCATCACCTTCTTGTTGAAGTGCTTGCTTTTCTTGTGCAGCCTGAAGGCAAACCCAGTATTTTAGGTGACTGCCCACTTACTGAAAATATTATCATCAATACCAGCAATATTTAGGGGTTAAAATCACTTGAACTGAGATTTGAGTGACTAGGGAAGTGGAAGGACTAATTATTTATAGTATTGGAAGATCTTTGAGGTGTTTCATGTGCATTTCAAGATGGGTATCTGCCTCTCCACAAAAACCCGCTGTGTCCTGACCAGCGGCACCCACACATGTACAGAGCAGTATCCATGTCTTGCACTGCTGACACAAACTGCAGCAAACTGCTCCTCATCTGCTTCCTTCACCCACAAAATCCAGGTAAGATTTGAGACTGCACATTCTATAAAACCACTGAGAGACTGTTAGAACTCATCTAATTGGGAATTACTTGTAACCCTTCATTAACCTGAGCAATGAGACTTAAGGAACAGCCAGCAGGTGAAATATCTTCTATACTCTTCTGAAAACCTGACTCAAGGAAAAATCTCCGTAGGTGGGGAGGGCATTCTACTCACCCACAGTGATCTTATGGGTTCTGCTGAGGGTCTGCTGCTGTGCTGGGTTTCACAGTAGCAGAAATACTTCAAAGCCCATACCACAGCTAGAAGAATTTTGTTTTAACAACAAATCGGAGAATTTGTGGAGATCAAAAATAATTGATTATTGTTCCAGAATCAGGGTATTGCATTATGGATAAAGACTGATTTTTTTTCCAATTAAAAGCTGAAGTACGCATAGGTGATTGGTAAGTGTAAGGGGAAACCGACATTCTTCAGGGTGTAAACACCATGTGGTAAAATAAATAGCTAGAAATAACTCTGACAAGTAGAACAATTTTAGATCATATGAGACTGTGATGAACTTGTTTTCAGTTCATAGTTGATTGCCACTTGACCAGTAATTCTGGTGTCTTTGTAAATTAACAAGCATCGAAGTTTTTAAACTCAAAATTAAGGCTCCACAGAGATTCATGTGAAATAGCTCTATCATTTAAATAAATCAATGATGTTAGATAACATAAAATAATTAGACTCAAAGTAAGCAGTAGGCAAAGAGGTTGTCTTAGTTACTTGAATAGAGCCCAGGGAAATCTATAGCTTAAATACTTGAATTATAATGAAATATCTTAAGAAAATACCTTAATTATATAGTAGGCTTGACTTTTCTCCTCCTCTCCTTCAGGTGGCATCATGGCAAAAGTAAAAATTTCGTATCTGCATCTCAGTTTATCAATTTTATTTAGGCATTCTTGAAATTCAGCACTGATTTAAGAGAAAACAAATAGGTTGAGAAAGTGTTTGTCTGGTAGTGTTTTGTGGGCAGTTTTTGCTGCAGCAATTCAAATTCCTGCTGTTAGTCCTGCAGCAGAAGGCAGGCAGTTGTGTTGCTACTGATCTTGGTTGCTTTCTGTGTTCTCCCAGCCACAGACATCCATAATTGTGGTTACCTACACTTCTTTTGCAGTTCTAAGCTGACTCAAATCTATTCTGACATTCCAGATCACCGAGTCCCGAGAGGCTGTGCCACAGTCCCTCTCAAAACAGCTTTGGCATTCTTGTCCTACAGCTGTCCCTGCTGATCGTATCTTAACATTGCCACTGCTGGATGAGTGCAGTGCAAGCAACAGCAGGGAGTGATCCCAAATCAAATTACATGGAAGTATCAATTAGCTGGGTAATTACCAAATGAAGAAAGTCACAGTATTTGCTCTGGGTGAGCAGTTAAGCCACACTAAATGACTCTAATTTCCCATTGTGTGGGGTGTGGTTAACAGGGCAGCTCAACTGCTGGAGCGTTCATTTTTGGCTGGGTATATCACAGCAACTTCAGGGCTAAAACTGTCCCAGCTACTTTGCACTGATTATTACAGGAAGGAAGTTACTTCATATGTTGTTGCTTTGTAAGAGGATGCATATGTAATTCAGAAAATTTAGTATGTTATATATTATGTTTCCATAACATGGAAAGCTCATTAGTTAAAAATAAGGAAAAACTACAACCAAACAAAACTCGTATCACTGCACAGGATCCTCATTAACAGCATAACCAGTAAGCCTGTTCACTGAGAGGCTAAAGCTGCAGCCTGGATGTCAGAGAAGGGATCTCTTGCTGTCCTAGTATATAACTTTGTGCAAGATTTATTTCTTCTTCAATTTCTCTATTGGTGAAACTATTTGGTAAAATGCTTCTCTTTTCATGAAGTCTCCACATCAAAGGGAGTTAGTCAAAGCTGAAAGATTAATTTATATATAACAGTTACCTTCTGCGTTGCCGTTCCTGATCCACGAGTCTTATCTGGGAATCCACCATTGCCTTTTGTATCTTGATTTCCTCAGTTCTTTCTGCTATGGCTTTATTTAACTCAAATTTTTGTTTTTCCAGTGACAGAACCTTCTCTGTTTTATTACACAGAGTATCTTGAAGGCGCTTGAATTCTAGTTTTAAGAGATTATTTTCGACCATCATGTCCTAGTAAGTGCCAAAAAGGTACAAAAATAAGAAAGGCATTGTTTTAATTATTTATAATTTAATAAACATTATCTATTATACTACCTTTAATATATATATACAACCGTAAGACTAATTTTGTTCTGCATTTAAAAACGCTGTCATTTTCTTATTTGCCAACATAGTGAGGGTGACAGGGGGTAGGTTGTTTCCTGAATTCAACAATGACTTGCTACACTACAAATTCATCAGACTTGCTAAACCAGTCTGAATTTTGGGTTGTTAGGCTTTTCCATCTACAACTTTTTCAGTTTAGGTGGTTTCAAATAAATTAGGAGACCTTACAAGGAATTTTCTGAAGCATTTAATATCTTTCTTGAACCTTTAAAACTGTCTTGGAATATATTCTACATTCTGTAGGTCTGCAAGCCATGTTGTTACATGAGCAAACTTTGAAATTATTTTCTTAAAATCTCTTGTGGATCCCAAACTCTGTACAAATTTTTATCCGAGTTGTTTAAGGCTTTCAGCTTCTTTCTTTTGTTCCCCTGAATTTCATCCCCAGAGGAAAGTTCTGTTTTAGTAATGAAACTGACTTCAAAGCTTGAGAAGGAAGGTTTAAGTTAGAAAACTACAAAGAGGGTTCTTATGGATATAATGAAGTAGAGCACTGTTGTCTAACAGCCCAAACAAACAAATATGTCCTTGTACTAGTAAAGCTGTGAAATAATACTGTACCTGCTTAAGGGCCTTGGCTTTTTTTAACTCCTGAATTGATCTCACATTGTAAAGATCTAGTTCATGTATCTTCGTCATCAGATTGCTTGTTTCTTCTTTTGTCTTACCAAGTGTTCTCTTCATGACTTGAATATCATTCTGTTTCAAAATGAGTTATACTGAATTTATTTCAGTGAATGTAAATTGCAACAAAAGCTACCAGTTAATTTTAAATGAGATATTTTTTAAGTCCTGGAACCAGGAACCATCATCAACCCTTGTCCACATGCTGTTCTGCAAACTGCATGGCATGTCCTTGTGTAGAATGCTGTTGCAATACCAATGCCATTGCTTGTTTTATTTGGAGTGTAGTAATTGTTATTTATACAATACAAATTGTTCAGCCAATAATGCATTTCCTATCGAATCATGTATTTTAGTCTAGATAAAAAAAACACCTCCTGGCATGTCTGACCATGACTTTGGTATTTGTAGTTCATTTTCATAAAACCATCTGTCTTTGATAATATTCCAGAGTATGAATAAATTCCTGGAGATGGGTTTCAATGTTTGATTATATTCACTGCTCAATTTCCCATCTCTTCAAAGCTGAAGTGTAGGCACAAGTTGCCCAACATTAACTGGAGATTCATGCAATGACAATATTTAAAGGGTTCTCCTATAAGTACTTTCTTCCCCTCAATATGTCAAAAATTTTTTCTTAACTATCACTTTAAGAAACCAGTTGTGATGTTTTAAAAAACCTGACTTGTGTCTTTTTACAGCTTCTCTTTGAAAAGAGTTTTCTAAATTTGTTAAAATATAGCTGACTAATACACAAAGGCATTACTTGGAAATTACAAACTGGTCTCAGAATAACTGGCTGTTTTTTTCTCTACAAGAAAGTTAAGTGCATTTTTAAAGAATTAATGATAATTACTGCATAGGGAAACAAGAGAACAAGCATGTAAATGCAAAATTCTCACACGGGAATAAAACCAGCAAAACAGTATTTCTGAATTGTGGATCAGGATGAGATCGACTGACTCAAATACTGTCCCTTCAATTCAGTAATGTGACTTTGAACAACTTTAAATGCAACTGTATTTAAGAATTTATTTAAAAAAGTAAAAGCTTCACAGAAGAGCATTCTCCTTTTTCTGCAAGGTCCTAATGATAAACTCAGACATTTGCAAGCAGCCAGTCACATCCTGATGAAAGCTAAGCTTGTCTTCCCAACATTACAATGCTTGTCTTCATCTCAAAGTGTCTCAGTTGGGCAGTAATGACCTATTTTTTTGGAAGGTATGAAGTTTTCCACATGAGTTACATAAAGTTCAGACACCTTTTAATCTAACACCATATTATTGTTCACTAAAACCCAATGTACTTAATTCACTGAGGTTTCTGGATGTTACACAACCTGCTGATCTAAAGAAGTCACCTGAACTTTCTTGTAGTCAGCATTTAGACCATCATACGCATTTTCCTTTTCTTCCAGAGTTTTTTTAAGTTCAGCAACTTTTGCTTCCAAAACTTTTTTTTCATTTGAATTAACCTCCCCTTCCAACCGTGACAGCCGTCTCTGTACTTGCTGAATATAAAAATCCTGTTAAAATAAATTTTAAGAGAATTAATAATAGTAAGAGATAAGCAATAAGCTTGGATCTAAATGTTGGCTTTACGACAGTCACCCAATTAAGCTATTGTTTTTATAATAAATTCTGGCTTATAGACCTCATTAGCAAAATATCTTAGATGACTGATGAGCAGTGATGGTTCAGGGGTAATCTTCTAGGAAAGTAACAAAGCACACTCAGCACAGGCTGCTGTAGGGAGGCTTACAGTGGAGTTGCCATCTTGCTGTTACCACTGCATGCTGATATAAAAAGAGCAAATTTTCAAAGTGGTGCATAGGAAATATGCACATAATCCAATTAGTAAAGAACAGGATTTTGGCATGTACCTCTTGTATTGCTTTAAAATTATACCCTGAGGTGTCTGTGGTTCAGAGGGATCAAAGTAAAGAATGGATTTTAGAAATTACTGGGAGCAGATCCAAAAACAAAATATACAAGTGCAAAATGTAGGTGATACTTTAGGAAGTTTCAGTATTTTCAATTTTTTTCTCTACATATAGAAATAAATGTAGACTTCATACTTACATAGACTTTATACTGCATGGCATTTCCAAAATGTAAAGGTGTTAAAGATTACAAAATTCAAGCAACTTATTATCAAGAAACAATCATAGTATGAAAATACATTAACATTTTACCTGGTTATATATTAATTCTTGTTGTTTAAACACTTCTGTATCAAGTTTGTGCAGTCGACTCTGGAGATTTTTAAGTGATTTTTGACTTCCCTCAATTTCTGCTACAGCAACCTTCTCCTTATCCTTCTGCACTTTTAACTCTTGAGTCTTCTTGAAAAGTAGATCCTTTAACCGTTTTATTTCATTTTCTTTTTCCTGGTGACAAATTGATCATTAAGTAGAGGGAAGTAATTAACACATCAGAAGTGATTTCTTAGGAATTACTTGCCTTTATTAATCATATATAGGAAAATTTAAAAATTTAACACTATAGTCATTAATATGAACATGGCATTTCATAGGTCTTCAAAATGGTTGGCAAGAAAAGTATTTGACTTAAAGAGAAAGTAATATTTTTATGGGGTCATTTCACCCTTTCAGAACACTAAATCCCTGTTATCTCTTTTTAAAAAACGCCTCGTTGTCTCCAGCATAGGTGAATATTTGAAGAAATACAATACAAAGCTTTTCAATGGTTAATTAAAACTTGTAATACTCTGTGTGTGCATGTATGTACATGTGTGTTTATATAAGCTGGAATAATTCCATTTGAAAAACAACACATTTTAAAATTCCTTCCTTATTCTTAGAGGTAAGTCGCCATTAACACCTAAATCAGGGCAGGAAATGAGCTTTTAGTAGGTTCTGGTACAGCAAGACAATGCTACATTTCAGGTAACCTGAAACGTACTGAAAGCCAACAAAATTTTGGTTTTCTCACCCTAACAAGGAAGACAACTTTATTCTTTTCCTCCCTCCTTCCACCTCCCCCACTCAAATAACCAAGGACCTTCCAAAGCTCAGGCCAGTTGCCTGTAAGGTACATCCTAAAACGAGTGACGTGACTTCCAAAGGACTCATTTACATGAGTAAATGTAAAGTCTGGTACAGAGTTGGAAGATATACATTTAAATTAATACGCAAAACACCTGAGAACTCACTTTTCTATGCTGATTAACAGTGTGCTTATTCTTGATTTTATGTATACAACCATCTTGCTGGTTTTAGTAATGGTGAAAAATACCTAAACTTCTATGAAAGTTCACAATCACATTCCACATTATGCCAACCAGAATTTTTTTGTAGTTGAACTTCCTGTAAGTGCAATTCCAAATACAGAACTCAAGACATAAAAGGCAAGTTTAATACAAAATATTTATGGACTGGAGAACATGTCAGTGGGCTTTGGATCATGCCTGAATAAAGGAATTGAATTTTGGAAGTAAACTGTTTCTAAGCACGTGCCCAATGTGAGCTGTACTTCTGAAGCTAACAACAATGATGAATTCATCCACTATCACTGGATCATGACTTGTCCTTCACTTCATGGTCTTTTTGTGCATTTCTAAGTTAATTTATTTAAAAGAAGTTTTTTTCTCTCCCTGTGAGATTGTTAAAAGAGGTATGATATTCAATAAGCTGCACTGTGCCACTCTGTGTTTTGCCACAAATTGAAGAGGGAGAAGTAACCCAGAACTGGAGCGCGAAACGGTGACATTTTATCCACATTGTTCCTGTAAATATCTCTTCACAGTAAATTAACAGATGCAGCAACAGCCATGTGTGTCTAATGGTGATGGAAGGCATGCTTCTGACTAATACATTACAGACATTGTTCAAGAACAGTTCATCCTAGCTAAAATATTCCCCTGAAGCTGTGGAGCTGCCAAGCTCAATGTCATCTTGGGTTATTCGCCAAAGACACAAGTAAAGAAACCCTGCTAAGGGTTTAGCCACCCTGGAAACAGTCTTAAGGGGAAGCAAATAAGGTTTTCATTTTAATGAAATGTAACACCATTACAACTTGTTTTCAAAATATCTGAAAATCCAAAACAGTAAGGCCTGTAATTTAAGGAATTTGCTATAATGGAGAAACATTCTGTCTCTAGTTTCTGTAAGTATATTTAAAATGTACAGTTAATGCCTGTGGCGTTAAAAAGTTTGAAAAATAACTATCTACTGCAAGGAATTATTTCACATATATGCTACAGGAAACACAAAATAGGGAAAAAGAGAAAAGAGCATACAGTAGTATGCACAGATACAGCTTTGTTGTCAATTGTGTGGAACACCTGCTGTCACATTCATTTAACGTGGTCATTCTACAGTAAAGAAAGCTTCAGCTTATCCAATGCTCAATTGTCCAGCAAAATGTTAAAAATACTTCTCTCATTTTCAGTCAGAAGCTAAGTAATGAAAATATCTTAAGAAAATTAGTAGCAAAATGACAAAACAACATAAGCATTTCCTGAAATGCAGAAAAGTTCAGATGATTGTGTTACAACATTGCATTTATTCAAGTCCCCTTCGCAGCTCATCAGGTGATAATGAACTAGAATATTTTATTCCTATACCTTATTTGCAACATAAGAAGTGTGTTTTCAATCTAAAAAAGTATTATTAGACATGTTAAAAAAATAGTTGCCTTATTACAGCTTGCACATGCCACTTCCCAGACCAAAATCTTTACACATCATGAAATCCAATGCGAGCCAGTTATTATTTAATAGACCACTACAAGTCAGATGTTAGAGTATCATGTAGTAGAATTAAAATAATGAAGAACACACTAGGCCAGCCTAATCTAATGAAAAAATTTCTAAATCTTTTTTAATCCATTTGCCAAAATCACAGCTCTCTGCAAGTTTGTGAGTTTTGATGGTGTTTAACTGGAGCCAAGAAGTTTCCAGTGGCAGCGCTACTTAAAAGTCACCCTGACAAGATTCTCACTCTTCAACAATCCTTCTGGATGGGTACCAGTATCCTATGTTGATGTATTTTTCTGAATTACAAAGATGACTTGTTTTCCTTCAATTTTCTCAGCACAGATACTGACATAGCTATGTGCAGGTTACTTTGGCATTTGATGAAATAGCAACGTGTCATATTAACACTTTCATTTCCTTTTAATAAAAAGAGATGAAGATTAAAGAGATCACTTTAACATATACAGTTGCAAATTCAAATGAATCCTCATTTATAGAAACCATGAGAAATGTTTTACCTGAACAGCTTTTTCTTCTTCTTTCAGCATTTCTTCCATCCTCAAAGCTTTCTCTTCTGAACTGAGTGTCTCCTCAGTCACAAGCTTCAGTTTATCGGAAAGACCTAAATTTTCTTCAGTAAGAAAGTTTAATCTAAACACAATAACATGATTTAACAAGTTAAATGAAGGTTGCCTATAGAACACTGCCAAAAGCAAGCTGCAAACCTGACTCAGCAGTTGCCTCATGAAGTGGGCTAAACTTCAAACTGCGATAACCAAGGCCCTGACTTTTTCACACATTTTAAGAACAGAGATTACTATGAGTATTTCCTAAATTGCCCAGTGGCAGAAACTATATAGAACATGAAGTAACCATAAAGTGGGAGGCTTTAATCATCAACATTATTTAAGGTTCTTTGCTATTGTTAAGGATTTGACTGTATTACTAATCCTTACAAATGATATTTTTAAAGGTCTGTTTCTTACCTGGCTTCTTTTTTCTGAATTTCTTTCTTCAGATTGGTGACTTGTGTTCTCAAAGACTCTAGATCAGAAGCAGTTCTGACCACAGCAGATTTCAAAGCACCCAGCTAATAAATTACAAAATAGAGCAATCAAGCTGTTATTTACTTTGGTACATATTAGGATACTTAAAATTGTAAGGGACCTATTTATTGCAAAAGGTGCCATTACTTTTTAACAGTGCTTCCCAAATGAGAAGTGCTGCAAATTCTGAGGCACCATAAATTGGCACTGCTAGTGAATTCAATAGACTAATTTACATACTCTGAATGCTGGGAGAAAATATTAAGACTACAGAATGAAGATGTTGCGGGCTGCAAAAGTTGTCCGACAGCATCTGTTTAAGTAAGACCATGGTTTTATAGTTTTCTTTGTGAAACATGGATACCCTTACATAGCTAATAAACATTTCTATGTGTCAAACTTTGTAGGGTACATAAAATTATTTTGATTAAGATAAGGGACCACTGTGACAAAAATACACAGATAATTTGATAAAAAATACATGACAGCATACACTCTATTAAACTGGATAGGAACACTTTACAATCAGTAGCTTATTCATCTTCTCAGTATCACTTAACAGTGTCAGTGTTAATTGTCTTCACTTCCATAGATGAAGAAACCTGATCAAGGGCACATATAGCAGGTTTCTTATGCATCACAAGTTGTTGACTGAACTGTCTCTTCAGTTCTCTCATGCATGCCACAGATGCTCTAATAATGGGAGACTGTTCTATTAACCCATTATGGAGTATTAATTGTGAAAAACTTTGATCAAGAATCTCACAGCCTGAGACAAAAACCTACCAATTCTATGACCCTTCAAGTTAATACGAATTATAGAGTAATCTAATAGCCTACACCTTATTTGAGCTACCCCAGTTTAACTAGATCAGTCTGAACCAGCTGCTACAGAAAAGCCATCCAAAGTTAAGGCAACAGCAGATGCAGGGTTTTTAAAAATCACCAAGCTTGCTGAGTAGCCCAGTGTTACCATCTTCTTGTGAAGAGAAAACTTACTCAGGTAATACAAGTGTATCCCTTCTGAAGAGAGCCATGAAACTTGAATTAGCTCTTAGGAATACTTTCACAGGCGTGTAAGTAGTTAAGTAGCGCAGCTCATTCCCAGCTTTAAGTGCAGAGTAAGCATGGACAACATCAAGACCAACTTGTTCACGGGGCAGCCCTGTCCTACTGCCTCTTGATTGGAAAGCCATGTGAAAGCATTTAGTTTTTTTCCCCCAGGAATTTTAACTTGACTACAAGGCCCAAGAACACACACTCCTGAGAGCACAAGGCAGGAATTGTTTTGAATTTGGAAGAGATTTCTGTCATCTTTATATATTTCAGTCTGCATATGCTAAAGGCAAGACACACCTCCTGAGTCATCTAATAGTGTTAGGCCACTTAAGAGAAAATTCATCCATCTTACACCAACACAGCAGTGAATGCAAGCTAATCTTTTCTCTGCTCTCAATGAAAGGATTAAGTTGAGGGTTCAGATCTCAATAATCAGGAATAGGCTGAGAAGAGCAACATTTTGCTGAATTATTAACAACCTATTATAAAACCAGTGAAAAGGAAATGCTATTCTTGTATTCTTGTATTTGTATAACTGGTCCACAGTTATAGTTTAAGTCTGTTTTTCTGAACTGTTTGGTCACTTTACCTTATCCTGCAGTTGAACCCTGTAAGCATCCTGAGTTTGATACTCATTTCGGAGCCTGTTGGCTTTCCATTCAGCAGAAGAGATTTTCTTCTCATATTCCATATTATTAAGAGTTTCATTTGTCAAAAAGGAAGTCTTCTCTTTCAGCACCATTTCTTTCTTTCTGATCTCCTGTTTTACCTCTGCAATTAGCTATCAGGATAAAAACATTTTAGATTTGCTTGTATTAGTAAAGATGTGTTAGGTTAATTAAAGGTACAGCCAGAAGATCAATTGCTATTGTGACTATTATTTGCATGATACAGCCCAGTTAGCATTTGTAAAATCACTTTATTCCACAGATACTTTGCAACACCAAATACTAGAACTGCTTTGGATTGGAAACTTCCAAAATATTTCAATAATTTCTGAACACCATGACACCATGAACTTATATGAAAATAAATTAATTTTTGATTGATTGAATAGGGTGGAAAAAAGCTAAGCACACTTTCAGATAGACTTGAAACAAATGAAATGCAAGAGGAATATTACCAACAGTACTAAAGTTTCCTTTACCTGACAGATGTATAGCTGTTCAGTGAAAATTGTGTATTTAGAAAGGTTAAGTAAAAGATTAGCTACTGGGAAAATTATACTGTAGGTCTGATGCTTAAGAAGCAAACCAAAAAACTGCTATGGATCAGTTACAGCAGTTTTACCAAAGCACAATGGTCAATCTGTTCATCTCTTTTTTGCATCTGTTGTATTGCATTCTCCCACTGCCTGATGACTTCTTGCCTTTCTTGATGAGCTCTGCGAAAATCTTCAGTTATCCTGTCAAGCTCCATCTGTTTAAAAGAAAGCATACCCATGATTCATGATGGTAAGAATGTCACATTTAACATGGGACCTTCAAGAACCTGAAGCACAAACCTGAGCTGCCAGGGTCTCTGTAAGCTCATTATCAAGAGCTCTGCGCTTCTCATTTGCTTGCATGGTCAACTTTTCTATTTGGAGGTTTAATGCCTAAAATGGAAGGATATGAAAATATCATGTGTTTGAAAACACATACATCACGTCTCATACATTTTTAAAGCCCTGCTACAATTAGGGGTTGAATTACTGAGCCATCAATTTGATTGTGTTATAGAGAGCAAAACATTGACAGTTCAGCCTCCCAAATTTTCAGTCAAGCAAGAGGCCACAACCTTGACAGCCCTTGGGACCAGACTGCAAGGCCAAAGTAACCCTCCACTGTGTAAATGCATGAGAGGTGTCCTACTTCAATTTACTCTTCCTAATATGCTGTGTGCCTTCTAATGATAGCAGTGAGATTGTTTGTGTACTTACCTCTTTATTAATAATATAATTGAGAATGAACCCTTAGGAAGTTCTAACTTGTGACTGGAATCTCTGTTTATACAGAGATATATGTTTCCATCTTTCATTTTTCCAGGGAGCTTTACTGAAGTAGCTGTACTTTGCTCTCAGTAATATTAACAAATTTGGTGCTAAAGGGAAAATCTACACTATTTGTCCATACTTGGCATGGACTTTTGAACAAACTCCTCTTAATTCAGTGGCACTGTTTTCCAGACTTTATCATCTATTTGTGTGCTCTCTCAGAAAAATTTAAACTTAAATTTTACCCAGATGAACAAACAAATGAATGTCTTCAGTTATGCTTTCATTACTGTAAAACCTATTCTCTCTGATCTTTACAAATGAACCTCATATGGAATTGCACTGTTGTGCTACATGAAAAACAGTTAAAAAGCACTGTTGCACAAAATCTTGTCTCCATCTGATCTGACTCGATAACATAACAAGGTCTTCAAATGCTAAAATGGTTCTCCATTTAGTTTCTGAAAATTGCTGTCATTTCTACTTACTCCCAGTTTCCCTTCATCCTGTTGTGCATATTTGTGGATTGCAACAGCATCATTATCTGTACGATTTAACTCCTTTATCCAGCTCTCTAGAACTTCCTCACCACAGTTCATCTGTTGTTTTAAGTTTTCCAACTTCTTCATGGTTTTATTTATAGTACTCTAATAAAATAAGAGAAAATGAAAGAGTCGATATCAAATGTCTAATATTCATTGATTAGTAGCTGATGCAACCAGTTCAAGCTACTGTAACAAATTTATATCCGTAGTACACAGAATTGCTAGGGGGTTTTTTTATTAATTGTGTGTTATACTTGAGGAATCCTATTGGATGTCCTGGTCTCAAAGAAGGAACAAGACAAGTTGCCACAAATTTAAAATGCAAATAATTTTAAACAGAAAAGTCAGCCTCTGACAGGTTATACCTTTATGCAGGATATTTACTCCACATAATATTTGATCTGAGGCATCAAAAGGTAAACTTCCTCCTTCACAAGCTAAGACCCAGTTCTTAGATCCTTATCCTACATATCAGTTTTCAGATGGCCCCATGTGACTGCAAAGAGACTTCCTGACACAAAAATGGGAGAATCTGGATCCAGATCTGAAGAGCGAAAATATCTTCATCCTGCTACCCATTCTGAGAGACTGAAGATTACAAACAGCCTTAATCAGAAGAAATAGAGCAAATAAAAAAATAATTTAAATAGTTCACTGAAATAAAAAGAGACCCAGAAGATCACCTATATTTGGATAGCACTAGATTACTTTAGAACTAATTTTTGATCTTGAAATCATGTTCCAAGTCTATTTTGTGTGGAGAAAAAATTTGCCACCAACAATTCAATTTTTAAGCCATAAAGGGTAATACCTGTGAGAATTAATAAGACAATGATATGGATGTGTGGCTGTGGATCTGGCATTAGGAAGAGAAGCCTTTCAATATCTAATTAATATTTGCTAAATCTTGGCCAGTCTATGCAAGGAGATCCTCAGTGTCACTATTTGCCCTCTTAAGGAAAAACACATTAAGACCCTCTGCTGCATTTCGTAAATTTTAATTATAATTAGCTATTCTTGACTTATACTATTGTTTCTCTAATTGCAAGTGAGGACAAGCCATAAAATTTTGCAATACAGGTGTTCTCATCCAAAAATTTTAAACCTTACTTCTTGTCTGTTTTTCTTTTCTCCTAAGGAAACCATTTCATCTTGCAGTCGTTTAAGGTCACTTTTGAGACGTCCACATTCTCTCTCAGCAAGGGCTTTGAAGTGTTGTTCAGTTTCAATTTCTTTCTCTCTGGCATTGTGAAGAGACTGCAGAATAATAAAGTTCAGTATTTTACAATAAACAAAAGGCCTGTATCAACAAATAGATCTTTTTCTACATACAATTAAATCCTAAGTCAGAGATGGTGTGATTTTGTCACGTAAATGTAGGAATTTTCAGAGAAACTTTATTGTTTAGATTTTAGTATCTCTAATACATACATTCTTTTTTATATGTAATATATATGTAAGATATATCTATATCTATAATGTATTATATATAATATACATAATATCGAGTATCCACAGATCAATCATTTATAGGCCTAAAAACTCAAAGATTTTTTACCCAAAATTCAGAAATCTTAACCTTTCAACATCAAATCATAGGATCTTAGTGTCTTGTTCACCAGTGACTAGACATCAGAGTCAGGAAGCACAGCAAAAAACCCAATAAATTGTTTTGGGCCGAGACAGACATCCACCAGGCTGTCCTACAGCAATAGATCTGTAATCTTTTTTTCTTTTAGTTCAAATTGAATCTGGTACAAAAAAAGATTAGGAAGTTAGTCAGCTGCAGAAAAATTTCTTAGGAGTTTTTCACCTAAGATATTTTACTACCTGAAAGGGGTAAAGCTTTGACTCAAGACTCTTTAGAAATCTAAACTACCCATTTTGGTCAATTAGCTGAGTGTAAGTGAAGACTTAGACCTTAACCATCTCACTTCATTTTTCATGTCTGTGAATTAACTCTTCACTAGAACTTCACAACTCACTCTTGACCATTATAAGGATTATAAATTTGCTTTTCTTACACACTGATGTTTTGTTCTCCTCGACCAGTTTTTTCCTTACTATTTACAAACTTCTCCATTCATGAAGAATTCTAAAATACATCCTTCTTGGCTTACTTCTAGGTACAGTCATGTGAACTAGGGTGATCTTCATGACCACCAAATAACATCACTGAGATAAATACATCTTTTGTCACTTGTGGAAATCCTGGAATAAAGGCCTAACAAATCTCTAACAAAGCTGGCAAAATATATGGAACTACCAGCCCACAGTGAGATACTCGGGTCACGAGTCTGTCTGACCAAAGGGATCTGCTGGAGGTGGCGATTTACCTGACAGAAGCTCAGGTCTTGTCTCACGTTTTTCAAGTGAGCCGTCATCGCCTCTATGCGCTCCTTGACGTTGGCCAACTCATTTCGCAGGTTCGCTTTTTCCTTTAACATCTTCTGCAGCTGCTCGAGAGTTAGAAGCGCCAAGTAACTATTTCCGTTTGAGTGCTTATTGCCTTCAACTACTTAAGGACAGTCGCCACGATTATTAATCAAAAAAAATCTAAGAAGTACACGCTGCACTCCTCCAAAGCAGCGTAATGAGAGATTTCAAGAGAAAACCCCTAGCTTTGCAAAGGGAACGCACAGCCCCCGGTCCATCATGCCCCGCCAGCCTCCCGAGGGGCTCGGGGGGTGCGGGTCCGGGGGTGCCACGCTCGGAGGGAGCATCTCCCTCGCCGATTCCCTCCGCAGCTCCGCGCAACTCCTCGATTTTCTCTCCCTCCCTCTCTCTCTCCCTCCGCGGCCCCGGCAGCCCGGGAAGGCGGACTCCCCTGCCCGGCGGCCGCAGCCCCGCTCTCACTTCGTCCTCCAGCGCCTTGTTCTCGGCGTTGGCCACGGGGACGGCGTAGCCGCGGTCCCAGCCGAGCTCGGCCAGCACCGAGGCTGTGGAGGAGCTGCCGGAGCCCTCCATGGCCGCGCGGGGAGCGGCAGCGCCGGGCCTGCGGCGGCTCCGGCCGCCTGGCAACGGGCGGCGGCGGGTGGCAACCGCGCCTCAGGCGGGCACCGCCCCCCAGGGCCGGGCCGGGGGCACCGGGCGTGGAAAGTTGTGGGGTCGGAGCCCGTATGAGCGAGATGGACGAGTTTTAACCCCTCTGCCGTGGGCAGGGATGCCTTCCACTGTCGCAGGGTGCTCCAAGCCGTGGCCTGGGACGCGTCAAGGGATGGGGCATCCACAGCTTCTCTGGGCAACCTGTTCGAGTGTCTGCCGCCCTCACAGCAAAGAACTTCCTCCTAATATCTGCTAGTCTAAACCTGCTCTCTTTTAGTTTGGCTACATTCCCACTTGTCACTACATGCTCTTGTAAAAATTCCTTAAAAAGAGGAAGTGTAGTCTTGATGGAGAAACCCTTTCTTGGTGACTATTGTCTCGTTGAAGCATCTGAAAAGACATTAAAAGAATTAATCAAAGGATGATTCAAAAGTCAAAACGGCAATAAGCACTGATGAAGAGCTGGGAGATGGTTTAAAAAAAAACCAACAGATTTGTTACAAAACATGGGCCTGTGGCATACGTTGATCACAGCAGAAGACATTGGTCTTGCTGGATACCTGCATGTGTTATGGGATATCTTCAGTGAACAAGGATTGCTGAAGAACAGTGAAAGTCAGGCCTTGATGAGGAGGCACCAAAAGGACAACTTGCAGTGTTGTGCAGATTTTTGCAGGTCAATTCACTGATCATCCCCTGAGAAAAATACTGCATTATTCTTAAAGTATTGAAAGAAGAGAGAGGAACAATGTGTGGAGTCAAGTTTCTTAAAAATAGGGGAGTGGTACAGGCTTCAATGCCTCAAGCTACCTGTGAAACAATTAAAGACCTTGTGAGAAAGATTTTCTTTGTTGTCTTACCTGGCATGATGGTCTGTGGGTGCCTATAGGATGCCCTGAAAAATATTTTTGAAGAAGCAAGGAAAACGCTGAGATATATGAAGCTGTGATGGGCAAAGTCCTCTGTTGTGATCTTGTGCACACTTTTACAGTCTGCAGCTCAGTGATGATGTGTCTGATTGTGAGAATGATGTGCTGAGTACAATTAGTGTCTTCCTGAGGAAGGCAGGATGATTTGACCTGCATTACCAGTGTGGAGAAGACAAAGATCAGATGGCTTGGAGGAGGATAAAAGATTCAGATATATAGTCATTTAGAAGGAGGGAAATTTCTATAGGCAGAAAAATCGGACTGAAGAGGTATTGCTGATTCTAGTATATGGGGGAGAGGCTTCTAGAAGAATGACATGTGTTGATAGGTGTTTCTTCAAAATGAATTCTCAGGCCAGAAACTTGCATCACTGTATCAGAAATGGAGATAAGCACAAAGGGGATCAGTGCAGAGGCGATGCACTGGTGTGATAACAAGGCAGAGCCTCAGATGTTTGGAAGGTGAACGTGTGGCCTGTAAGGACTGGGCTTTTTGACCTGCTGGAGGGTCTGTGCCAAGAGCCAGGTGTTGCAGAGGGCAGTGAGCTGACCTGCTTGAAGGAGAAGGTGGAATTCTAAAGACACTACAAGCTACTAGAAAGATGGCAGAGACTACAGTGGCATATCACTGTGTACATATTAGAGGCCCCTTCCTTTCCTACCCAAAATGAGAATCTCCTTTTGCTCACCATATGTGTAATATAAATGCAACTTGCCTTGCAGGGATTTTAAATCTTCATTTGTAATTCAATGTTGCGTTGCATTGCATTGATGAACACCTCATAGTCTTGTGTTATCCAAGCAGAGTTTGTGCGTGAATTAACATGAGACCATATAGTGTCTGAGAAGAAGAAAGCAAATTGTTGGATGGCTGTTTGTTATTAGGTGAGCAGTCAGTCCTGTTCACTAATCAAGGTTTCCAGTGAAAAAATGGTAATTTATAATGATGTGCCATAATGTATACATGCAAGAAAGCAAATCAATCTTGATGAAGCTGCATACAAACTTTTGAATTTTTGTAATCATAAACGTTCTGTTCACATGTTTTTATGAGCGCAGATTGATACATAGTGTCTGAAAAGTATGAAGGGTTATATGAATCGAGTATTAATTCACAATTTTCATGGAAATTCTACACCCCTTGGTTTCTCTTGCCTGACCCTGACTAAACAAATCTCCATGATATGCTTTTGTTTGTATGGCTTTTCCCTTCTGTCTATAGTAACGTGTTCTGTGAATGCAGAACTGTTTGCAGACATGATGATCCACCAGATGGTGCTGCTTGTCTGCGGATTTCAGGGTTTTATTGGTTGGTTTCTCTTTTTTTTTTAGAAAAAAACAGCAGTTACTGACTCCTCATTTAAAAGGGAATATATAATTCCTATTCTTAAATTCATGTAGATATATATACACAGAAGGGTTTTTTCCTAAATTATGTAAGTTATTTTTTAAAAGTGTTAGAGAAACAGAAGTAATTGTAGCATAGCAAATTCCTCTCCTCTGTTAATACTCATTTTGGATTGAATTTTCACTTATGTTGACCACTGTGCCTATTTTTTCAAATTACCTAAATGTAAACCCACTGTTTCTCTCCTTTAAAAGACTTAAAGCTCCTCTTGTGCCTGTTTAAAAAAATAAAAATTGATTTTTGTTTGTTTATGCCCAAGGTCCTTTAATGGTTAACCGTGTGAAAATAAAGATTTCAATTATGATTTGCTTTCCAAAAGTGATAGTTTTGTTATCTAATACACAGGAAACTAACTGTTCATCTGAGCTACCTACTGAAAAAAAGACTCATCTAAAGGGTTATTGGATTAATTATAACTAACCCAGTGTAGCCAGTTAGTGTCATTTAATCACTGTTTAGAATAAATTTCCCATGTGAACTTGCAAGTCACAGGGTGTTTGATAATGGGATGTAATGGCCCACACTGTATCTTTTCTTTCAGATGGGTGCACTAAGGCTGCAGACACAATGGAAGAAGAAAAAATGAGAAGAGAGATTGAGGGGACCGCACAAGTGAGCGTGAGATCAGAACATGCAGGAAGTCTGAAGGATGGAATATCTGGCATGATAATGACTGTGTGTTGACTAAAAATCTCATGTTTATTTTGAAATCTGGGTCTCCTGGCTTAGATAGAATTGCTCATAATCCAGGTCTGATGTGTTATCAGTTGTGTATACTCTATTCCTAACCACTAGATTATATAAATTGACAGCAATGACTATATGTGTTTTAGGGGGGAAAAAAACCCCAATGAAAACCAATTTTGAGCCAAAGTCAAATACCTCTGAAGTTCGAGGAAGTTTAAATTGTCAACAGTAGGTTCTCTTTGGCCTGTTCTCTACTTTCTGCATAGTTGTGGTGGCAAAGGCTGGGATTTTCCTGGTACAGCCCAGTGGCTTTTTTGTGGCGCAGAGGAGAAAAAAACCCGATCATTCTGCTGCAATATTAATTTTAAAAATTACTACAAGACGTTGTGGCAGAGTGTAATTTATTTTATTTGTAGCACCAGAGTTTCCACCAAGTGCTGCAAGGGGCTGTGACAGCAATGCCTTTGGTACAGACAGAAGTGATTTGTGTGAGGGTCTGTGCAGCCCCTCCGTGCACTGCCCAGCAAAGGGCTCTGCCGTGGCCGCCCGAGCGCTGCCTGGTGGGTCGGGATGTGCGTTTTCCAAACACTGCTCAGAAAATGTTCATGTAAAACCATTACTGGGTTTTATTTAATAACCTCCTAACCCTCTCTCTCTCTCCTCCTCCTCCCCTCTGTTCCTCTAATGCCTTTTACAGCTCTTGCTGCACAGCGTGAAGCCTTAGAGCTGTATTCATCAATGACTCACACCCTTGCTTAGGGGCCAATTTTCATGGAAGCTATACAGGAAAATTTTGAAATGCACCTATCTCATGCAGGGCACAAGATGATTTCTCTATTCATTACTATTCCAAAAGGACTTGTTGTCCTTTGGAAATGTTCAGATATTACTTGCATTTGTGTGTGCATGCATAAGTGTGCAGAGCTACTTGCCTTTAGATTTGAGTGGTCTAAAAATAAAAATGTATTGTTATTATCATTGACACCAGTCAGCTGAAAGGTAACTAAGGGCCTGCTACACTGAGTGGAAACAGACAAATGCAAAAGAAATGCATCGCTGTGCATTAGGTGAGCAAATCCTACAGACTCAAGCACAAAACTTGTTAAAAATCACCCTTTTGTTTGATGCTATGATTAGCAGCCTTCTGAGGAATTTGAGAGTAAAGCCAAGGACTTACTCTGAGAAATCAAACTGCTTTTTTGTCTCCACAAGAGTAGTTCCTGGCCATAGTACATCTCTAAAACACTGCAAGAAAGCATGTTCCTTTCCTTTAAGACATCATGCGTTAATTCAAACTTTTAGCTTTGGGGAGGAGAGAGAGTTAAAGTCATAGAAATTATTAGTCAAAATGACCTTTTGGTTTAAAACTCCTCTGACAAGAGGGGAATCTGTACTGCAAAATTTCCGGTTATAGAACGATGGCATTCTCAGGGGTTGCTAATTATATCCAAAATTACTTTTAACAGTTTTGAGGAAAAGACTGAGACTGCTTAGTGTAAAGCAGTTTATTTACGCATGTACAAAGTAGCTTACATCCCTAAAGGATTAAACTAATTGCAATATTTTACTGTAAGTTGTAAAAATTGTGTCATGCAATGTTGAATCAGAACTAGTAGGGAAAAAAAGAGTGCAAAATACACTTTTGCTTTTCATAATTTTTCCAATAGGCATTTCAAATCATAGCTCTAAAATTAGCTTTTTCTTCTCTTTGTTTCTTAAGCAGAATGGAAAAATCCCTTTCTGCAGATCAGGCCCATCCACTGACATTAATTTCTACCTTCAGTTTTCTCAGGTGAGTTAAGAGTGTGTTAAAAATCAGATTCTTTTCCCCCTGTTTGTTGGGGATGTTGTTTTGCCAAAATGATCTTTGCTAGACAGATCAATTTTGTCCATGTTGAGATGGCCTAACAAGAGAGTACAAGAATGCACAGAATTACCAAGCTCCACATGTATGTTACACATAATAGCAAAATTCAATACTCTGTCAGAGCCAAAAAAAATAGGCAGAGAGCCCCATGAAGGCATGATCCTTGTTTTAGAGATGACAAAACAGAGGCACAAAGAGATTAAATGAATTCCCTCACGTTGCCCAGAATAAAAAGCAGGAAATTAGAATTTTTTATTTGCCTTTTATTTTCAGACACAACTTTAGCACCTCTATGAAAGTAATTGCTGTTTTGTTTACATGGGTAGCCTGTGTGCAGTTTTTCCTTTCCAAATTCCATTTGTGCTGTAGAGAATATGTAGGGATTGTGAATGTACTTTTAAGTAGCATTCCACAGTTGAACTAATTGCCAGGCCAAGCAAGAGACCACAGTAAATGGGTGAATAATTTGATCCAAGATGGATTTGTACTCTACCAACACAGCCTGAAATCTTCTAATGCTTTTGGATTTGACTGTGAGCCGTTCATTGTTGTTTGAGCCTGTTCTTTTCTATTACCATATTTTCTCTGGATATCATTTCTGTGTACCTTATCTTTGTATAAAGGGCCACATCTTTACCATATTTCCAGGGAGTAGTCAGTAAAGGCATACAAAATTTTCTGCTGTAGACCAAAATATGAGAGATAAAGGTAGTGCATTACAAAGTTCTTGCCCTCAATCATGCAGAAGGCTCTCTATGCTTCTGTGAGCAGTGGTACCTGTGTGCCTGCACTGTAATAGGAGAAGGGTTAACAGCAAACCAAGATATTTTCTGCAGCAAAAGGAGATGGAATCTGCTTTAAGCAATTACCTTTCATGTAATAAACAATGTCAGTGGTCAATAGAGGGAGTTTTCTTACCCTAACCCCCTTCCATTTATCTTAAAATAGAAATGCTATTAGTTTGAGTAGCAGGTTGGTATATCATGAAGCCTGGTCATACCTGGTTGCATGTTAAATTTAACTGCCAGCAGAAGGGGTAATACAGTAGCCTTTGTCTCTGCTCTCCTGGAATAAAATACAATACACTAATAAATGCATGTTAGAGCTTCGGTGGTGTTAGGTGCTTTTGTCAGATGTGTCTATTGGTATGCTGCAGTCTTTTTGGAATACAGAGTGCACTGCTTTTCATTACAGATTCTATTGGCACCCTGAAGTTGTGAGTAGCTTCTCCTGTACATTTAGCTTCTATTGACTCTGAAAATCCATCTCTAAATTACTAATGGATACTTTGCAAAATAATGTCCTTCTGGTAAAGGATGCACATAACCTGTTATCATTAGATATCTGCTGGCAATACACATAGCTTGTACTTTTGTTTACCCCTTAAAGAAGGGGAAGGTTTGATAAAAAAGTCAAAAAACAATATATGTGCTTAAGGTACTCAAGAATTTGAAGATTACAACAGCATATCTGTTTCCACATACAACTGTGACTTTCAATGAATGTGATGTCCCTCAAGGATGTGGTGAGATATGACAGAATGGCCACACAACTGGGTATTCCACAGCTGAGTAGCCCTTTCAAGGCAGCATGCTTATAGTTTTCTCTGTGTTACATATAAACAGCCTCTGTCTGTTGTTCTTTCTAGTGGAGTGCAGCTACTGTAATCTCTTTCCTGACCATCAGTTTTCTTTAGTCTTCTTTTTTAATGCAGGAACACATTTATCAGAAGCAGAGTTGAACTCAAAAAATAAAAATGGGGCACAACATTTGAAATAAAGAAAGTTAGTCCTGCTTAAGTGAAAGTCTATATGTAAAAGTAGTGAAAATTGCAGATGGAACATCTTTGTTTTTCTTTTAATATTATTTTAATATTGTTTTGGTTTTCGTCCCTTTTTTTATGAACAGTATAATGGTAAAGCAAGGACAGTGCCATGAAAGGCCAGAGGCCTTACAGTTACTCGAAGCTGATCAGAGGAGAACCTCAGCCTGGCTTTAGCCATAGCCATTCCCAGCCCTTTGCTGAGGTCTCAAACAATGTGATTTCTTCTGTTCCCCGCTTATGTCTGTGAATCCTCAGTGCTTGAATCCTGCTTCTGGCTTACAAAAATCCTGTGTCTATAGTAAGTTTCTTCATTTTTCTTCCCCATTTGGGCAGTACTGAAGAAATCAGAACCCTTAATTGTTTATTTCTTAGCAGTTACGTGTTTTGTGAAAGGAAATTGGGCTTTCTCCTACTGGCATAGGTGGAGCCAGAGAGTTCCCCAGAGTTGTCAAGGCAACAGCTTTTGCTTGGGTAGCTGTAGAAGAGAAAGGAATAGGAATGTCCACACGAGAACCAAGGTCTTTTGTTGTTATGTCAGAGGAACATGTGCATAGTCCTTTTACTGCAAACAGTATCTATTGATGGGTTAGTGAAAGTAGAAGTCACACATAGTGCAACATAATGAGATGGAGCTTATGCTTCTGAGAACAGCGTCCTAAGGCATAATCAGATGCATAATTTCAGGCCCAAACTGGTCTTCTCTTCAGTGTATTTGTTCTGTTGTGCAAAGCCAAAAAAATAAAAATATTGGCATGAATCAAATGTTTTTAGGTTTTGGGGAGGGAATGGAAGCATGGTTTTCTTTACTACCTAGATATTTTAGCAAGCAAAACTTTCTACTTGATAGTGTTATCCCTATTCAGTGCTCTAGAAGGTGTATATTGGTCTAAACTACTAACTGAATTCTTATGATGATCTTGCTTGCCTTTGCTGGGAGATTTGTTTCTCATGCTGGACAAACTTCACAAAGAGCAAACCAGATCCTTAAGTAGAGTAAAGTAGAGAGCTCAGCTGAACGAATAGACCTGTGCTAAAATTTACCAGGTTCAGGCTGTGGAATGCATGAATACGACATGGAAAGTGCCATTGCAAGGGTGTGAGAACTGCATATAACCCAGCAAAAGTACCTCATTCTGTGCCAAGGGCAGGATCCACACATTCTCTCTGCATCATAGTATTTTTGTAATTTCTACTGCTTCAACAGACAACAGTTACAAAATCTTACATCTGTATATTATAGTTACTATATGTTATAGTGTATATTCAATGTGCGTTTCTATAGAGGCATGAAAAACAATGTATTTTCCATTAGATATACAATGAGGCTATCAGGGATTTAACAAAGTGTTTTGTCTGGGGAGATCAGAATAGCCCCAAGACTTGTTGCTGTGCCCAGTATTTGGCTTGGACTGCCACCATATTCATGCAGTAGTTGCTTGAGATCTTCACAGTGCATATTTGCTGTCATGTTACTGCTATGTGTATAGTAAAATGCTATATAGGACATAGCATAATCGTATTTGATATTATGATCCTGTAATTTTCTTATAAAAGATTAATCTTGTAAATACTGTAAAGTTATATTAGTAGTTGCAGTAAGCTGTTTAAGATTTATGTGCAGCAGCATTATTTATATTTATAGTCATTGACCTTGATATCTTGTACTTAGAGTTGAGATATTTTTGTTTCTTTTTTGTTTTCTTGGCCTTGGTTTAAAAAAACTCTCAACAAACCACTGTTAGATTTTTGATTTTCAAAAGATCTTCCAAACTTTTACAAGCTGTGATACACATAGATTTCAGAGGTATTTTAACACTTATTGCCATTTCATGTAGGCATTTAAGTCATTGGGGAGAGAACAAGGTACAGTTACAGCTACAAAACATTATCTATGAATTAGCCTCTTTGAAGTGCATTTTATTGCTCTACCAGTCAGTGCAGAAAAAAGTTCTGAGCCCAGGAGTACAGATGAAAATATATACAATCCCTTTAAAAGGTAGAATATTTGAATTTAGGTTGCAGCATAGACAGTTGCATGAAATTATCACTCCTGTCATGTCAGCTGAAATATCAGAAATCCTATTTCTAATCCCTTCCATGTAATATGACACAGGGACACAGATACATATCAGCCATAAAGAGAGACAGCACAGCCTTTCTGGCAAACTCCACAAGCTGCCTACAATTCAATCCCCCTTCTCCAGTCTCCCCACTCACTGGTTGAGCCTCTTGTTGCCCTTCCAACACCTAATGCACTCCTGACACAATGGAGGGGAGGGCAGGAGCAGTGTGGTGAAAAATTAGGCACTGCAGACAAAAACTCAACAGACTATGTTTCTCCCAGTGTCACAATATGAACTGGCCAAGTGAAAAGTGATGGCCATTATCCTGTCTCACTGAATGACTTCAATGACTTACAGCCGCATGCAGAGCAAGTTCTTTGGACTATTTCCATGGGGTTTTTTAATTTAATTTGCATGTTAAGATGTACAAGATAGGTTTTTACAGTTTAAGCAACTTCATTTTTCTCTCACTCCTATGTAAAGTAAGGATAATTTCCCTGGATAACTTCATTATCAAATGGATGTTGCAAGAGCACTTTCACAGTCCTTAGGCAACTTTGCTTCTCTATGCTCATGGCAAGTTCCCATTTACATCTTCCCTAAGGCTGAGGTTTCTAGAAACCCTGGGGACTCAATCAGCACTGTATATCTGATGTTCTCAGGAAAAGTGGTCTTTATGGATGGTGTGAGTGTTATACAGAACATAACTTGAGTCAAGATCCAGAGTCGCATGCACCCAAGAAGCTTCTATACTGAAAACAATCTGGAAAATGTGGGCATTCTAATAGGTAAAATGTTGTATTTACAACTTTACTAACACTGCTTCAGGTTACTTCAAAGTTTTGCCTTGACATTCCAGGCTAGTACTTGTATCCTCGGTTGCTGACGACGTCTCTCTTTCTTACCTTTGTCAGAAATCCTGTCTTGGATTTAAAATACTTATTTATATTTATTGCTAACGTAGATAAGATACTGTCAATAATGGCAGGCCAAAAAAAAGTCTGACTGTTACAAGTGCAACATATAAGGAATTGCATTCTTCCTTTTGCAATGGAAATATATTCAGCAATCTCTCCCATTTATTATTTCTGATGGAAGCAAAATCTTACCACATAATTAGCCAGTATTTCATATACTTGAATCCATGTTTATTCTTCCAGCAGCATCCTTCATCTTTTCTCCCTTCTCTTTTTTTGGAATTTGTGGTCAGGCAGAGTTTATAATAAAATAATATTTTTATGAACTATTGCAGAAAACCAAATCATAGTATGTGCTCTTTTTCCTTTTTTCACATTCATTCTGATGTGCTAAAATCATATTTTTTGGCAGTGTAGAACAATGTTGATAAGCCTGAAGTATATGGCGATATGACTGAAATTCATTTTCAAGCAAACAGCATAGTGAACTTTGCGGCAAATCATCACAGAGTAATCTTGCTTTTCTCTCTGGTCTTACTATAAATGTGATTTGCACTCATGGAAAGAGGACTTTGTGCTGGTTTTGATGTTACATACAAATGGTCTTGCTTTGTAAAATTTCCATTATGCCTGTTTACATTTAGCAGCAGGACTATTGATTCAAGCTGTACTGATTGGAAAGTAGAAGTCTTTAACACTGAGCCCCGTCAAAGTTTTTCATAAATTTGTGGCATTTTGCCAGCATTGCTCAAAAACAGCATAGAGCTGCTGGAAGGAAATGCTCCAGCTGCAGGGATAAGTGGAGCCAAAAAGTAACATCCAAATAGAAATTATCCAGTTCGTGATTTCACTTTGATCACCAGATGTTTGTCATGTCACTTCAGCATTAGAGAATAGGAGAGAGGGGAAAGTGATGGTGTGGGTTTAGCTTAAATCTAACCCAAGAGCTCATAGCTCAGCAGTAGATATATACAGTTACTGGCTTTTTCCATTTTGGTTGAGATATTCCTTGTTTTATCGCAATATGAATTACAGTGAACTATATCCTCATGTGAAGTTTTGGTTTCGTTTCTCAATTTAAACTCTAAATACCTATGGAAGCTGAGCAAGATACCCTGCAGATTATAAGCATAGTTTCCTCTGGTTTGGTTGGTAATTTGTCTCTCTCAAGAGCCTAACTGCTGTGTACTGGTTAGTGATGATAGCAACCCATAAAGAGCACTATTCTTGTCCCCTAAGGGTTGCAGTTTTAAATTTGTATCTTTTCCCTGGTTTTAGCATTGGCATTCATTTGATTTAACTTCCTCCAATTCAGTGTACTTGGTGGTTTTTTTCAGCTTCTCTTAGTTAGGAATTATTTGAGCCATTTCCAAAATGCATAGAATTGAAAGGACATTTTA
The DNA here is from genome assembly GCA_013399895.1 of Serilophus lunatus. Classification (NCBI taxonomy): domain Eukaryota; kingdom Metazoa; phylum Chordata; class Aves; order Passeriformes; family Eurylaimidae; genus Serilophus; species Serilophus lunatus. The sequence goes on along the minus strand of VXBA01001027.1, from coordinate 2,184,652 downwards.
GAGTTTTCAAGTCATAACCCTTTATCATCTCTGTCAACCATCTCATATAATGCAAAGCTCCATCTAAAATCTCCTTATGATTTTTGCTCTTATTAACCTCACAGGATGGCTGATGCAAACTTTTGGTGCTCTAGGGATTAAAAAGTCTCTTGAAATGTCCATCCTAAACTTATCCAGGATCTATTTATAGCTATTTATTCCCATAATTGAAAACTTAAAAGATGCATGCCATAGAGTCTTTTAGTGAATTATGATAAAATGACTTTATGTTTGACTCATCCCAAAGCAGGAGTCCTTCCTCTCCATCCTGTCCCACCTGGCCACATATTTGCATCCCTTGCTGCCTCAGGTAAGTTCCTTTACTGGTCTATTACTTTAATGTAACAAAGTGTGCTGAGGGATATTTTTATGCTGGAATGGTGAACTAGGACAGCTCAGCAAGTGGTGTAAGAAGCACATAGAGAGAACAGAGGAAGGGCCTGGCAGTTACTTTTCTAGTTAAGTAGTTCTGGAATTATAGCCTCAATTCTAGATTGATAAAGGTATGATAATTCTTTCTTTTCCAACATTTTGACCACATTATCTATTTAGATTTTAAGTTCTGCAGATCAAAGCCTATGACTTTTAGTGATTTGCACAGTGACAACAGCAGTGAATCCCCACATTTAGACATCAAGATAGTTCAGATGCAAGATCACTATAGAGTCTTTTTGTTTGCTGACCTTCCATCACCTTTTTTGCAAATGTATCCATCTTTACTGAAAATAGATTATATTCTCTGCTGTTTGCTTTCAGCTTATTATTTATCATTATATATGATATAATTGATATAATGTGAATTTTTGATTATGTGGACTTTGCTCTTCAATAGTGCAACAACCTGTGTTTCATGAATATAAATTCCTATTTTTCTTTATAACATGAAGTTTTTTCACTTGTGGACTTCCTTGACATACTTAGAAGTCCTAACAGCAAATAGTATTGATCCTTTTTATTTATTAACCTCTGAAATGTGTGACACAGGCTTTCAACATAAGATTTCATGTAAGATAAAATAATGCCACTTATTAGTTTGAAATCTGAACCAAAAAAACAAAATATATCTTATAATAGGTGCTTTTAGGTGAAACAAAATATTCTTAATGTTTTTAACAATTCTGGAATATACTGTCTCCACCCTTCACTGTAGTGTTTTGCATATGTCTGGTATTTTTGGGTCTGTTTCTCACAGCAGTGTTGAGAAAATTTCATGCTTTCACATTTTTCAGCTGTAATACTATTTACTTTGAAGGGAACTGAATATCCTTTAGTATACTGCCAGGTCTCTCTCTAGACTTCCACACTGAGGTAGTTTTATTTGATCCTTTTATGTGAAAGATTAAATTTCCTCATGTTGTATGGTGAGATACCAGTGCTTATTTTCAAGGAATAATCTCATGGAGTGTTCCATGTTGAAAATTATTTGCACCCAAACACAAAATACCAGTGGCCTTTGTTTCAGTAACAAAACACCTGATTTCCCCTTGTAGTTCCAGGGAAAGCCCATTTCCCAATATTTACGTTGTCCGTCTTCCATTATGGAGCCAACTCCTTAATTCTTACTTTGAAAAACTATAAATAATTAAGAATACTAATATTTCAAAGATAAATGGGTAAATTTATATTAAGTCAATCAATGGGAGGAAATTGCCTGAGGAATTGTGAATGTTCATTGGTTTTCAAGTACATGAGTTTGAACGGCACTTAAGGCATTTATTCCCATACTTTATTCAATTCAGTAATTGTTTGCTTCCTGAAATGTTCTTTTAACTTACCATATGAGTCCTAGAGGTATTTTAAGAGCCTGATCACGCTTCCTCTGTCCAGACAAATATCCACTGTTTCCAATGAGGAATTTTACCTTGCAAGAGGTTTCCTCTGTGATAGAAGTTTTGACTGAAAAGAGGAAGCTGGATCAGTCCCACATGTTGTAGAGACTTAAAATCAGGAATTAATATGCAGTAGAGCTTTGACAGTGGCTTTAATTCTACTCACATTAATTTTCACTGTTATTATTAATTAAACCCTGAAAATCAGGGATTTAATGGAAACTCTGTCAGACCTTTAATTATAGCATTTCAACAGTCTTAGAGTATAGGATGTCCTCTACTAGTGCACAGGACATTCTGTACTTGAGAGGGTATAGAAAGAAGTCATAGTTTTTGGTGTTCTTTTTGTTCAGAACATTTTTTAATTGATGACAGCCTTTTACTCAGTGTTGTCTGCTGCATCTGGGTAAGTTATATAAAGTGAATAATTGTGGTGTTCAAGAACAGTTTGGAAACAGATTTTAATTTTTTTTAATGCAATTGCTCATTATTGTTCAAAAATCATCTGTCATTGTTTTAGAAGAATTTATTTCAGTCTATGGATTTCTCACAAGCTATTTATGTAGCGTAGTGCATTATGCTCACAGATATGTCTACAATTTATATTATTTAGATTGCAAATTTCTGACAGGAAAGATGACCACTTTTTTTTTCTCTTTTCTAACATTTACCATAGTGGAGTCCTGACCAGAATACCTATGTGTACTTGTAATAGGAGCCATAAATTACAGTAATTCATCCCAAGTGATTTGCATTATAGGTGTTGCATTAAGACCTCAAGATGAACTTCTTCGGCCCTGACTGTGCAGGGTAAGTGTAATGTGAAAGTGCATGGTGATTTACAGATCCTGTATTGTCAGGAGAGAGAGGAAAACCCAGGGAATAGATGTTGTGGACAGCAATAGTGTTCTATAATGTTTAGTACATTGCATGTCAATTCATTCAAGCCTACAGCTATGTGGTATGGATTTTTGTGTGTGAAACTCAGTATTACACCCTACCTGCTAATTTTTACAGTTTTATCACAAATTTTACCACATATATTTTTCCATTACATAACATTTATTGAGTCACATGAATCTATGATAATTGAAATTGTCATTGAACAGTGAAGGGAGATGGATGTAAAGTTTTAACCCTAGAAGGCTATGAAAGAAGTACAGTCTAAAAGTCTCAAAACTAGAGACAAATTTAAAGTATTTGTAGTTATGAATAATAATTATAGCTGAAACAATGATTTTGGAGAGGCTGAGTAATGAGTTTTTTAATATTTTTGACATTGGTAAAGCAATGAGAGAAAATGTGTCTGTTCTAAAGTGAATAGGGAAAGGAATTTGAGGATGTTCCATATTAGAAAGGATTTCACCTTTTATGTGCCTCAATTTAAGATTTCTAAATTTGTATAACAAACAATAATATTTGAAGTCACATGTTTGTTTATATATGAACCAACTGTAGAAACATTTTAGGCAGTTAAAAAAAACCCCCTAGGAATCTCGTGAAAACTATGTGCATTTGCACTGCATATTCCATCCAAGTTAAAGCTTTTAAGATTCGTAACACACTTTGTACGAGGTATGTTCCACTTAGTCCATTTTTTATAGATCTACATATGCAGGAATGTGAATTACTGAGTAGAACCTATCTCTGCATTAGCAATCCCTACTGAGAGGAAACACTCCTAAGAATTAAAAACTTCTGGATTGCTTTAGGGATGATAAACACATGAGTTGCTGTGACCAGAAGTTGTTCTCTGAGATCCCAGTCCCAGCCACTCTGGTTAGCTTTTCTCACACAATTACCCTGAGTGAGGCCAAAGTTACTGATATGAATAAAACTTAAATGATCCCATTTATTTTTTACCTGATCAAAAAGCCAGACCCACTTTCATTCTCCACACACAGGACTTCTGGTGACTGTGCACAGAAGTGGCTTAAAACTCAATTTAAGATCTTGAGTGCCCAGGGTATCACATCAGCAGAAGGCAAATTTGCCCGGTCCAGAAACCATCAAAGACAGGGCACCATGCACTGTGCCACCTGCCACAGAGAACCTAGTGCTGAGCACCTCCTGTGTTCACATGAAATTAAAAAGCAGAACCCAAATTTACATTAAAAAACCCATTCAGTTAATTCTCTTTTTCTCTACTCAGCTTTATAAGGAACCCAGCAGAGTTTCAGAGCTCTGCACTTTGTACGTAGTCTAGGCCTAGGTCTGTTTTTAGCTCTACTGATGGTTTTACATTCTCCTATCTGTCCTGAGACATTTGAAATATCTCATTGTGAAACCATTTGTTCTTCACTGCCAGCCACATGCTCTCTCTGCTATTCTCCAACTCTGGCTTTTAGCAAGTCTCCCTCTAAATCACTTAAGGAACCTCAACCATCAGAAAAGTAACCTTACCAGAAAAAGTGGATGTTTTAATTCTGGTTTATTTCTGTGAACTGAAGTATGGAGGCTGGGGAAGAGCAGGATGGCCCCATTTGGTGACAGGTAGCTGTTAGATTTGCAGGGCCGTAGTGTGAAACAGCATCCTGAGATCTGGCCAGCACTGTGTGTCTCTAGTCCCATCTAAGAATGCCATGTGAAATAAAATAATACCTATGGCAGATAACAAATAAATTTGCATTTTACATAAATTTAGGTAAAAACTCCTCCAAACTAGTTTTCTTCAAGTCATTAGGAAAGAAGCTCTAGTGTAAGAACTATAGAGCCTTTTCTTAGCAGGCCCAGCATTGACTGGCTGGGTTTAGCAGCCATGGACGAAATTGTTGTTAGCATTAAGAACTGCCTGCTGTGTGGAGGGGCTTAATGCACTATTATACGGTATGGATGCAAATTTAATGGGCTTGAAAATAGAGAAATTGAGCCTGAAACCTGTAGGGCATGTCCTTGGCCCAAACTAACCCTCACCACTTCTAATCAGTCAGTCTACCCAAGTGGAAGGTATTAAACCAGTAGCTGATTAGAACTGCGACCCAGTTACTTAAAAGGGAGCTTTGACTGGGCAGGTGACCAGAATGGCTTTTTGATTTATTTTTTTTATATTTGTATTTTTTTCAAGGAGCAGAGTAGCTATCCATTTACATGCATATGAAATACAAACCCAAAGTGTTAAAATGACATTTAGAAATAGTGTAACAGTGCAGACAATATTAAAAGAATGCAATTTGAGAAGGTGTCCTTCCTCACACAGTAATGGGATTGCCATTGTTGCTCAGCACATCACAAGAAAGTTTTATCTTAAAAGAGCAAAATAATATCATTAACAGAAAATTAAACTTAAAGTCACCATGAACTATGGACTTAAAAGACCCTCAAGAAATGAAAACCAATTGTCTGTTGGAAAACCAGGAGGTCAAGTAGTCATTGACCAACCAAAAGCTGCACCGATTGCTGAAACGCACAGTACTTTCAAATCCAATTAACTGTTTCAAGCAGACAGTCCTCATTTTCTCTTTCATCAGGAAGGGAAATTTGCAATCATATATTCCAATGAAAGTTAAGTTGTTTTGATCTGATAATTGTCAGATGTATTTATCTTAATTTGTAAGTTTCTAATGCTAAAGCTCCAAGCTGTTCAGATATAACAGAAGTACTGGGAAATGAGGTACAAAATGCTGGAATTCAAATTAACCAATAAATATATTTTAATATATATCAGCAGGACTCTAGAGGATTCCATTAATGTTGAAAAATAGAAAGGATTTAGGTTAATTTGGTAAGAAGGCAGGTCAGAACGTTTACAACAGTGGCATAGAATTGTATAGAGATGCAAAATTTTTCAAGAGAGCAGAATTTTTTCAAAAACGCTGACTCTAGCTGTCACAGCCCTGCCTTGGTTAAATCCAGTGGAGAGATATGAGGACTTTCTAATTTGCTTTCCCTCTATTTTAATAATAGCTGTGCATAAGTAATTTATGAAAGGCCAACCAGGCAGTGGGCAACAGAAAATTAAACTCATTTTATCTGAAAGCAGGTGGATTTCTATATATCATTAGCATGCATAGAATTCTCACAATGTTATTTCTCATACTGATGGAATGTAACCAAATAATATATGAGTTTTTTGCTTATGCACGAGTGAAATTTTTAGATAAAAGTGCCAGCCCCAATGGCAATTTTCTGCAAAACGAAAACTAATTCTGCGAAGCTTCTTATTACTGGGAAGACTCATTTGGCTTGCATTAGAGACTGACATAAGTGACTTTAGGATTTTACTAACAGATTAGATGAGATGTGCTATATGCAGTAATATCATTAGAGAATGTAGCAGCAGAAGCAGAAGAGTTTGTGGCACTTAAGGACATGGGCACAAGTAAATTGTTTTCATTTATGACAAGCTTTTAAATTACTTTTTTTTTTTTCTCCTGATGAGAATATGGTTTAGTTTTAGGTTTCCCTCACCCATCCCCAAGACTCATATTATTTCACCCCCTGATACTAAATCTATTGTATATACCTGCCTTATCACCTTCATCACCTTGAGAGAGGCTAGATTTTTATGAAGAAAACAACACTAAAGCTAAATAAATGTACTCAGTGTTATTCTAATCTAAATAAGGAGAGAGAAGCGAAGCACATATTCTCTACTTGCTGTATTTTCACTGTTCATTAACAGAAATATATTTGGTGTCTGTCCACACATATTGTTCAAAGTATTTTAAAACAGGCACAGATATGCTGCAATCATTTGAATTGACCAAATGCAGCTTTCCTTTTCTTACTTCGTAAAACACCGGTAAGACCTTTATTCTTTTAATGAGGATACCCAAAGGTACATCCTGCATAAGACTTTTCCCACTCTTGTTTAACAATAAATGAAATTTGCCAAGCAGCATTTTTCTCTGAGGCAAGAAGGAGCAAATGACTGTGCTAAATCCATATCCCATATAATATTATATCATGTTTTACAATGAGGATGAAGGAACAGGTAGTTGGTCTCAAAGTGAAACTTCCCATTTTCTTTTTTTTTTTTTTCTTTTTTAATTCAAGAAGCAATAGTAACAGCTACCAGGAGTTTGCAGTAACCACTCCTTTAGTGGGTTGTATTGGTTTGTAATGCCAACTTTGTAGTTTGCAATATATTTTGTTCACATTTGAATTTCAAAAAAGAGGGAAGATATGACTGTGTTGTTGGAACCAATAACACTGACCCAAGTCATATGACAGGGATAGTCCTTTGTAACCCTGACCCGTGAGGTGACTGTGTCCAGCTGTTCTTCAGCTGCTTATTCAGTTTCTTATATCAGCACTCATGTATGTCACACTTACATGACTTCTTTATATTACATGACTTTTTTACTGGTTTGCTCTGATAGCAAAGTTTATATTGTCCTCCTTAGTCAGTATTCTTAAAGAGCTATCTTACTAAAGGCCCTAAGAAATAAGAAAATAAAATCCTCATGCAAACTGCATGGGTGTAAATGTGAAATGGCTGTATTTGCCTCAGTGCAGCTAATCTGGGTATATAGTGCTCAGCTAAAAAAGCAGAGTCTGACCCAATGTAACTAATATTGAAAAGAGATGATATTAAAGAGAACCATAAGTCCTCTCCTCAGGGAGAAATGCTGGTGTTGGCCATACTGAGGCTGAAGCAAAATAGTTCTGCTAAAATCAATAGATTTCCTTCAGACATTGCTCAGCACAAACAGGGACATACTTTGGCTCTGCTGTGACATGGACTCAGCAAGTATATTAATATAATTCCAGTGGTGACATTTGAATAAATAGATTGCAAGGCTCTTTGCATACTCTTGTTCATGAAATCCCTCCCTGCTGCACTTGCCACTAAGCAAATGAGTAAAGGAGAGAGAAGAATTAGCCGAAGAAATACAAAAATCTGAAACTTCTGTACAGAGGTGCACAGACATTTTGGCAGCATCTGCTGAGATCTGGCTCCTGCCATCATGGGAGAGCTGAAATATAAGGACAGCTCTATGTTCTCATTCCAGATCAGTCCTTCTCCTCTCTAACAAATGAGCTGGCGATTTTTGCTCTAATTTTTGTTATGATGCTAACATCTAGCACAGAAATGTAGGGCAAGACTATCTGGAGCATCTTAAAACACTAAGTCTGTTTCTTGCAGAAGGTTCAAGATGTGTCACATAATTCTGATCGTAAATATCTGAAATTCTGTCTTAAAACAAGTTAGATTCTCTTCCCCCACATTCTCTACTGGAAAGCTGTCCTTCCATGAAAAATTTTTATGGCAAACCAAATAGAACAGCAAGTACGTTCCAGTGATGTTGCCTTCCTTTGTTATCTCTGAGTCCAGTATTATTTGTAGAAAACCTGCACAGTCTACCTTCTTGCATTATCCAACGCCAGGTTTAGATTAGATATAAGGAAGAAATTCTTCCCTGTCAGGGTGGTGAGGCCCTGGAACAGGCAGCCCAGAGAAGTGTGGATGACCCAAGGCCAGGCTGGAGCAACCTGGTCTAGTGGAAGGTGTTCCTGCCCGTGGAAGGGGGATGGAACTCGATGATCTTTAAAGTCCCTTCCAACCCAAACCATTCTGTGAGTCTGTGATTTGTCTTTGATGCTTAACAGCCACACATAGTAAGTGCTGTAGCACTTGCTGTGCTTCAGCTTAAGAGTTCTGTAGGGTAATACAAAGTATTTAAGTTGATTATAATAGTGATCAGAGCATAGATAAAAGATAGATGTGAGAACAGAGTAAGGAGATAATATAGTGGAGGAACATTAGAATAATTTTTCATTGCAGATGAACTAAAAGAAGGTGCACCTTTTTCCCAGTTTGCATCATTTTTGTTGTCATATTAACATTAAAGTCAAAACAGGCACATGGATATGTCTTTATTTTGCCCCATTTTCATTTAAATATACCACATTTGAGGGCATTCAACGATCTGCTTTTTATTTGCAGCCAGCAATCAAAAAGTTATTTTCTCTGTATTATTAAAGACTGGAAAATAAATACTATATTTTTAATCTTAAGCGTTTTAAAAATGGAAGGAGATGCTTACCAGTAAGTGTCAGTAAGTCTAGCTCTAAGTTGCTTGTGTTGACATACTGCTGAAGGCTAAAAACAGCTTATACAGATTTTATTTGTTTATAGGGCAAATTATAAAATGTTCCACTGAAATAAGTAATGACAATTTTTGTCTACATAAATGTGCATGTAAATGTAATGATGTTTGTTGTCATTTCAACATGACTACCATTATTGAAATAGAAGAGCCAGTACTAATTCTTGCTGTCATATTTCTTAAAAAATGAAAATAAGACATTTAAAGAAGCGTCAAGGTTTTCAGTGTAGATCATTCATCTCCTGCATGCTCTTAGAATAACACCCTCAGCAAAACAGGCAGACAAAAGCTAACTAGAGTTCTGCTTTCTAATCTTTTTAAGAAACATATATTTGAAGATATTTTCCAACTTTAGAGTATTCTGGAACTCAGTGAGACCTTAATGAGTCAGATGCAAAGTTTTATCTTTGTCTCAAAGGTTGTGTAACCTGGGCACAGGGTAAAAACCTATAACAGCCTGCCTTTGTTTTTGTTTTCATCAGCCGAAAGAATTCCTTTTCTTTTTTAGCTGAATCTTAGTTGTGCCATGGTGAGCTCTCACTCTCCAGTGAGACTATCCACAGGATAATAGTTGATAAGAACATGTAAAAAAACCCTCATCATTGAGCTCCTGTGTGATTTGAACCTGGCAGGGTTTTTTTTAAATTCCTTGGAAGTGTGAGTTCCTCTCTTCCCCATCTCTCATCAGTACTTGCTCTTGGCCCCCAGTCAGTGGTTCAGCAGGGGAGGGCAGCAATACTCCCTGCCTGCTATTACCTACATCTGCTTCTATGCTCCACAGAAACATAGTGCTGCTTGCTTAAGAAAAACCCAGCATGTGGCAACTGATAGTAGGTAAAACTTTTCAGAAGTTTAATTTTAAGGTCACCCATCACTCAACCCAGGGTGGTAAGGCCTTGCACTGGCCACTATCTAGAGATGCTGTCCACTTTGTGGGAACATCTCACTGTGATCTTTGTGGTTTCCTTGGCTTTGGCAGATGGCTGTAAGATGACCAAGAATAGAACCAAAAAATATCATTCCTAGATAATGACTAAGTAAGTTTTATGGCTGAATAGATTTAAAAGCTGAGAAGTCTTGAATTCTGAGCTTGACTCTTCTGCCAAAGTGACATATGACCCTAGACAAGGTGAGCAGAGAGGGTGGTCTCACCTGTTTCTTGAAAGAATGCCTTAATTTTTTGTGCCAAAGTAGTGATGCCTTTAAAAGGGCTAAGGATTCACACAACTTGAAAATAGTTTCAGCTTAAAACTGCAAGCATGGAAAATCTCTGAAATTAAATGCCTCACAGTTTCCAGAAAGCAAAAGCGGACTTTGAAGCATTTTCTGTTCTCTGTGCCTCAGCTTCTCCCAGGTGCAAGCAGAATGAGACAAAACTTGTGACATGAGGGTAAGAGGGATACTGATTCCTTTGCATCTGTGAGAGACTTTGAATATGTGAATGATTCTAAATATTACCATGTGCTTTTCCATTCTGAGGGCTCACAAGGTGTTGGGCAATGGGACAGGTAGCAGTCCCTTCACCACACTCTGACTGTATTCTGAAATTTCTGGAGCAGGAGGGCAGGGTCAGGGACAAAAAGGCTGTTTCCCTCACGAAGTGGAAAGGTAGAAGATGAAGGGTTGAAACTGCAGGTTCAATTGAATTCAGGAGCTCTGTGCTGCCTTCTGACTAGGTTAATCCAACAGACCTTCTGCTAACTATAAAACACATCTCTAAGAGACAGGCAAACACAAAACCAGCAAGCCACACAGAATTATGAGTCTATTTTGGGGAAATAAGTCTGATATAGGTCCTAGACATAGGTCTGATCATAAAACTCAGTAAAAATATCAGAAAAGTTTTCTTCTTCCTTTTTAAATTGATTGGCTCCCCAGATACTGCTTTAATTATTCATGCTGAGGATGTGGTATTTTGTTGGGCAGTTTCTGAGAAGGCAGCACCACAGTGTGCTCACCGATTGTTACTGTCATCAGAAACTTCCCACCATCTTTCGTCTTATGTAAATTTAATTCCAAACACACCACTTCATGCTTTTATCTTTATGCTTTATTATCTCACAACAGCAATTGCATTTGGCCCTTTGATTCATCTGTGGAGAATGCATTATGAAGCAAAGCATAAATATCATAAAATGGTTAGTTCATGGGGCTTCTAATTTCGGGAACATCACAAAATGCTAATTCATAGTCTTCATACCAGCACAAAAAATATATTTCAGTGGATGTCGTGAGGGTAAATCCCTGCTTTCGTCCTTCACTTGGAAAATGCTGCAGCTTAAAGAAACTTAAAAGCTCTAATAAAACTTACAGTAAATCAACTTGCTGGAGTGTTCATCTACACTTCTGTGTATTCTGAGTGAAAAAAAATAAAGAGTCTTCAAAAGTCTAGAGGGAGACTAAAGTAATGAAAGAACAGGTTGCACTTTACCTGCCATATATTACATGGTACAGTTGTTTTCCCATTGATGTAGTTCATTTTAAAAATGGTGAAACTGCTGTACTGAACCACAGCAAAATCAACTTGATTTTACCATGTGCTGCTCTAGAAAGACAAAACCCAGTCCCTTTGGGCAGATGCCAGAGACATCTGTGTCCATTTCCAAGTGGAGACTGTATGGCAGAGATGGGAAATTCGGGCTGGGAGAAAAGAGTTTATATGGAGTAGAAAAAGATGCAATTTGCTGCTCAAAAATGCTACTTTTGTTAAGGAGGAAGGAGATACTCAGTGCCTTTTCACTTTAGGATGTATGTGTGAAAACTGTCTACAGAAGTTGCTATACCTATTTGTCCCTATTTTCAAGTGTAATTCATTTTGAAGATCCATGGACTAGGCAGATACACAGACTTATTTTGAGCTTATATGTAACACCATAAGTAGCAGAAAAAGTTTATACAGAACTTCCCAACTGTTGGAGGCAGTGTGGGAAGTGCCTGTGTGAAAGAACAAGAGGACTGGGGCAGGCTGAAAAGCTGGCTAGGCTGGGTCTAGGCAGCCCTGGCGTGCATGGCCTGTGCTTACACAGCTGATCAATAGGACGGAGTGCCTCGCTAGAATTTTGAAGCGATCTTTACAGAAGATAATTTCTTTTTCAGCAATTACTGACACAAGACGCTGAATGCGACTTTTCAATTTTCTGACATATTTGCATTTACTTCCTTTTTATTCTTAACAAATACATTAGTGTTCCTTTTATCTTTCCAGCAGCAACCTAAGGTTCTGAGATCATGAAAAGCCCTGTCCATATTGAAGAGGTCAGTGCAAGCTAAGAGCACACTTAGAGAAAGACCAAGGCACTGAGAGTCTGGGAAGCTGCCCTGAAAAAGCAACTTTTAGACCATCCCCGAACATGACACACTCCTCATGTCTCCTCTGGTCTAGTCACCTGCCTCATGACTATGGGGATTGCGTTTTGGTTCTGTTGGCCATTTGTCACTTCAGGTGGTCGGCAATTTGAGGCCTAAAGATGATGCACAAAAATCATCATGTTAGCTTCTGTTTTTCTTGTCCATTAATTATAAAACTTTTCTAAAATCAGAATTGAATAATTTTGTTACACAATAAAATTTTTCAGGTATTTTTGTATCACCGTCTATGTCTGATAACCAGCAGAGCAAGTTCAGCCTGTGGATGTGAGTATAGATGTGGTCCTTTCAGAAAAATTAAAAAATCAGGTTCACATCTTAGTTCATATTTCTGTAAGTCTAAATCAGAGGTAATCTGCTCTTAACAATAATTTTCAGCATTAAAATCATCACTGTTTTCTAGCCCATGCTCAGAAGTACTTGAAAATTCATGAAGTCAGATTATTGACTGGTGTAATTCAACCTACTTTTGCTGGGGTGCTCAGAGATATATTGATTTATCTTAGTGAGGATATAGTTTGTTGTGTCTCAAGACTGTTTGTGCAGCAGGGCTGTTGCATTCCTTAATAGGAATTCTGATAAAAGCACATCTCTCCTCCTGCTCTCCTGCAGCCAGTTGTAATTATATATGTATGTAGGAAAACATTAGCTACTCCAATTTTATTTTTTTTTTTTTTAAGTTGAGAGGGTAGCAATTGGAATAGAGAAGAAATGGGACCCCCACCTAGTAGAGGCAGTGCTGGGTTTTTTTAAATTTTGGATCATGCTTGCTTAGGATCAGAACATTTCTTTGTTGTGGCAACCTTGATTTTTGTACTGGCTATCAAAACTGTTGAGTTTGTGATTTTATTCTCTGCAAATCATCATCATTATTTACCCTTAGATGAATAATTTAGATATGTTACTTTTACGAAGACTGGAAGGAAAATTGAGTCTGTATCTCCAACACCAGCAGAGAGTTTGTAAATTGTATTAGGATGGAGTTTCTGAAATCCGGTCAGCGCTGTAGATTATTTTATATATGAATGGAAAGAGGTAAAGTATATTTATTGCAAGGTGCATTTGAATTTTCAAACCTGTAGGTAAACTTTAACTTCTTAATATTAATAACATTGCCTCGGTAGGAAAACAAACTTGCTCACCTTGTGTTTTTATATTTTCCTTAATTTTGGATATTACAAACAACATAGGCATGGAAAGCCGTAATAGCCCATGATTTCTAATATTGGGTAAAGCACAAATATAAAATATACTTGAAGCTCAGCTCTAAGTAGATTATAAACATTTAATATAGAATGTTATCATAATATTCAGAGCACCAAATTGCAGACTTCTGTCACCCACTTTCAGGCATGCTTCTGAAGATCATAGTTAATTCTGCTGATTTATGGTAATGCTGTAGCACTATCATATGCAGCATCAGAAACCACTAACAAGCTTAGTATAAGCTTGGACTGAAATGGTTTGAGGTTTAAATTTCTGTAACGATTATAAACTAGAGGGAGTGAAATCCCACTTCAGCAAAAAAATAAAAGTGTCTTGTTACAATTCAATATTGCATCCTCTCTCTCTCCCCCTCTCATTCCAGCCCCCCTTACTTTCTCTTCTCTCTTTAGCTTCTCTGAGGAGCCATATTTGAGAAAAGTAATTTTAAATTGTGACTGGCATTTTTAAATTTAAAAATAATCCTTTTTGTATGGTAATGCGCTTTATAATTAGGAGACACAATGCTGGCATTTATTGGAAGTAGAAAAAAAGCTAGGCTGAAAAGTATTAAAATCAACTAGATTTTTTTTGCCCATTTCATTTGAAATGATAGCTATTTATAAAACAAATCTGATGACTTTGCCAACCCTTTCCATAAACATTTTAATAACCCATGTCATATTTGACTGTCTTAGGGATACTATGGACTGCAATTACCATAAAATGTGTTTCAAAACCCCCTCTGAATATAGGGTTAATAAGAAGGTGTGCAAAGAGAAAACATTGCAAATCAGAACTTTAAAGGATGCAAATTGCAGTGCTGTGGCTCCAAAATCAAATCAAAGGAACTACAGTACTTAGAGCTGTTGAGAATCTTTGCTTGCTTTCTGTGCACACTGGGCTCCTCTCTCCTGCGCCTTTGTGTTCTCAGGAGCCATTCCAGGCAAATGGCCGACACTCTACTACAGAAACACAACTCTGAGAATCTTGTTTAGGCAACATATTGCCATTAACAAATTCTAGTTTCCCCACTTCCATCGGTCAAAATTGCTTTTTCTCTCCCTAACCTTATCAAAGTGTGGAAATTGCCCAAGATTTTGAAAGGGTTTGAAATGCTTATGTCTTGGACATCAAATCTGACAGCAACAATTGAATACTGATTTCTGAGTATCAAATCAAAGAAAGCTGTTTTTAAGTTATCTCAGTTTGGAAAGGTAAAATAATAAAAAGTCATCACTGCCTTCCCTCCTGCCCCCCAGTGCTGTCATTCATCAAAATTAAGATCAAAACATTGCAAGGAAAAACAGCTACAGTTTTCTTTTTTTTTTTTTGTGAAACTTGTACTGAACTGATTGTTCTACCTTGGTGCAACCTCTTTGCTTTGTAGAGTTCTGTTACTTGTTTCTCATCTTTAGAAAACAAATCATTTAAAGCATCAATAATAACTTTATAATATTGGGTCAAATTCAGGTATAGCTCTTGACTTCAATGAAACATTGAAGTTTTTTAAGGCAAGGAAAAACTCATTATAAATTCTTTGTAATTTATTGAAACTGAGCCACATCTTGTTTACAAATATCTTAATTTTACTTCCATATTGCCTTTTTCATCCCAAATGCTTAAAGCTAGGTATTGTGGCGTAAACAAAAGTCCTAATCATTGTTACTGGCACTTTTTTCCATTTAAATTCCATAGAATTTTTCATCTGAATCCAACAGCATCAGGACGTGGTACAGTAGTTGATTGTATGGCAACTAGTTTTTCCTTCATCATGGGGCAATTGGTGCAGCCACCAAAAGTCTTATGATCAGAGTCGACAAGAATCATGGGTTCACATACTTCAGCACATTTTCTATTTAAAGAAGCACATGGAATCCACTGCCTTTCTGCTGAAATGCTGAGAAAGGGAATCAGCTCTTCTGGGATCTGAACCTGTGTTTCCAAGTTGTCCAGTTGCTTTGTCTCTGCTGCCAAGGCTACTGATGAGGCCAATGATCAAACATTTTACTCTAAAAATGGATCTAACTGGTTGGGTTTCTTTTTCTCCGTCAGCCTAGAAGCGATGAGAAAAGGGAGCCACCAGGTTCTGAAAGATTTGGGAGTGCTCATCATCCGGTGTTGAAATACCAACTCCCCATGCTACAGCTTTCTTTTCAGGATGTCACTCTCCCGCCTCCACACTCACCACCAAACAAACATAGAAATCTACTACTGTTCTCCCCATGCACTCCATTTTCTTCCAATCTGAGAGCCATTTGTGTGTATAATTGAAAATTAGCAGTGCAGCTGTTTGAAGAGAGTAATTTATCACAGCACATTGTTCGCTCCTGACACTTTAGACCTGGCTCTAACAAGGCAGTGGTTGCTGGGGGTTGAGCTGCAGAAAGTGATTCGGCTGTAATGCCGCGTTTCCCCTGCTTTGTTGCTAATTGTAGCCTCTTTTTCTCCATTGAATTGGGAGTTGAGTAAAAGAGCTTGTTTGCTCTGTGCAACGAGGCTGCCAGGGCCGCTTGGGCTATTATCACAAGATACTCTTGATCTTTTGAAAAGCAGGAAATAGAATTTTTCTCCAACAGGGAAAGTAATTTGCGATGCGTCCATTAGTTCTTCATTAAAGCAAGATTAAATTGCACGGCAAATCACATCTGTGTTTGGATGATTAAAGGGTGGCATTTTAGAGGCCAAAACTAATTACTAGCCAAAATGAATGGGAGTGAAAAAACAGTCATGTTTTTACATTAGATAGTGTGGCTTGTAATTAGATTCAAGCTAATTCCACTATTTCTTCTCATTTAATGAGATGAGCCTGTCCTCATCTTTTTCTAGGCCATGCTAACAGCCCCAAATGTATAATTTTGATAATACTGAGAGTTTACTTTATTGAAATTTCTTAGCTACCTGCCACAAGTGACTGTTCTGTCTAGTGGTGCTTCATTATACATCAACACAAGCTACTGTGCATGGCCTAAGCAACATCTCAAGCAATCTCTGTACATTTATATTCATGTATATGTACATAGCTTTGAATTTGTGTCTTTGTATATAAATATATAAATATAATGCTCATGATATGTGTATATATTTTTGTTAAATTAATACAGATATGCTTGAAACATTATTGAAGGAAAGTAAGTCTCTTCAAAGAATTCCAAAGAGAATCGATGGCTGGAAAATACAAATCTCCATGTAAAATTCCTTTAATTCTGGAGGTTCATGGAGGTAACTTTTCTTCAGGCATGAGAAGAAGGAAGTAAATAGGGGCATCAAGTGGTGAATGATTGAAATAACAGAGTTATTTCCAAGATTTAAAAAAAAGAGGTTTTGCTAGTTATTTGCTAGTTATTTTAGCAATCTCTCTCAGTAGACACTTGGAACTGAGAGGTAATTCCAAATGGCCTAATAATTCATTGACTTTAGGATATTTTATATTCCTAAGATCAACATTTCTTGTTTCTTGTAATGAGGTGCTGCCAATGAAATATGGTGCTATTTCTCTTGGGATCTAAAATGTGAAGGAATGAGGTGTAAAGGGTCACGAATTGGATGAATATGAGGCCCAGAGTACAGGTATTGTCCCTTGACTATTCTTCTTGAGAATTCTCTGGAAACAAAAGTTTGGAGGTATGTTACCTATTCCCTAAAACTCCTTGCAGTTACTCCCTGAGACAGACAGACAGATGGCCAAATGTGTGTGCACAGATCTCCAATGAAATGTCACTGTGAGGTGCAGAGTGGTAGCTGAGAGGAGCAGGGAGGAAGGAAAAGTGCAGAGACTATTATTTGATGTCTTTCCTTTCTCTTCCATTTCCCCAATTGTTTTTTTAGAGATTATCAACACCATTCTTAATGGAATTTGCCTTTATCTTTATTTGACCTATCCATACTATTCCCTGAACCTTTGCTGTTGGCCACAGTTAGAAGACAGAGCTACAGGGAAGACCTTTGATTCAGTCCAGGATGGAAATTCTTATGTTCTTGACACTTCCTGGTGAACAAGTCAGCTGCAGGATGCTCCAAATATACCATCATGGAGAACTTATGAAAAGGCTATAAACTCATTTATAATGTAGAGCTGTACTTGGATAAAATACTCATTTGAGCAACATCAAAGAGTTCCCATTACCTGCAAAATTCTCTTCATCCTCAGTAATTTATTAGGCCATTTTTTCCTAACTTTTCTTTTGATGCCTTACTGTCTCATATGGAACTCAGGAGAGACAATTGTGGGCCATTTGTTTGCTGCATTCTTTGTCCTAAATCATTGATTTATATTCACTTTACCAGATTTCCATTGTAAATAAGAGCCATGAAAACTACCTCCTGGTAGGGACCATTAAACTCACTTCTGATTAATTTTTAGACTTTCAGCATTTCTTCTAGAAAAGAAACAATGTATTCCATGATTGCCAGTTTCATCTACATTTGCTATTGACATTATGGAAACCAAATTGTGAAAATAATACCAAAGTTCTAGCAAGGGAGAAGGTGAGCTTCTTGACTGCAAAACTGAAAATACAGTTACAGAGAAGCAAAGTCCCCCTTGACCCCATAGTCCTTTCCTACTTCTCACTTAGGAATTTTCCAGCAACAGCCACGAGTGCTAGCTTTATGCTTTGCCCTATGATGGTCCTTTTCAGAGATTATGTGTAGTTGTCTCTCTGAGCTACTAATTGTAGCTTTTTTCTCATGGGATTTCCAACATGAAATTGTTTGTTTGTTTTTTTAATGTGTTTTTTTTTTTCTTTTTTTAGTCTGATAAGACTGATTTTAGTGACTTAGCTCTCTATTATGTATTGTCTCAGATTGGTTTCTGACTAATGGACATGAAACTCGCAGCTCAGTTTTAGATTATTTAATGTCAATGTAATAATCAGGAATTGCACTTGGGACAATTTTAAACAACACTTTAAACTTATAATTCTATTTTATTAGATATATAATACTCACTCTACATTACATCTTATCAAACTCATAGTCACCTTTATGCTGCAATCCACTTATTATATTAATAAAATAGTTGACAAGCTTCATATTTTGAGTTTCATCTAAACTACCTTTCTGTATCAGTTTTAGGGACCCATGCGATTGCACCTGCATTTGAATTCTCCTAATTACGAGGAACTTTGTTTGCCAAAACAATGAGAAATGTGTCCATTTATCATTCCTTGTACCCAAAAGAACTATGACTGACATTCCTGCAGGTATTCTGGCAAGCTAAAAGGCTTCTAACAGCTAATGGGAGTGACTAAGATTCATTTGAAGACAGAAAGGTCCTATTTTGTTCTAAAGACAATTTATATTCTCTAAACCAGGGATGCAGGTTTCAAAACTTTTTTGAGCACTCTGCTGACCTTGAAAGCTTCCTGCAATAATGGAACTGAATTCTGCAATAACAAGCCTTAAATACCACTTCAAAACCATTCATATTTCCTGTACGTTTGGCTTCCTAACATATTTCTTTAAAAGAGTAAATGCAGCTGTTGTGGTTTAAGCCCAGGCAGGAACTCAGCTCCACACAGCTGCTTGTTCACTCTCCCCTTGGTGGGATGAGGGAGAGAATTGGAAGGATAAAAGTGAGAAAATGTGCAGGTTAAGATAAA
Source organism: Serilophus lunatus (assembly GCA_013399895.1). Lineage (NCBI taxonomy): Eukaryota > Metazoa > Chordata > Aves > Passeriformes > Eurylaimidae > Serilophus > Serilophus lunatus. The sequence continues at coordinate 2,165,560 of VXBA01001027.1, read as the reverse complement.
AACAGTTAGAAAATAAAAGCAAAAAACAAAGCAAAACAAGGAATTCATTCCCCACTTCCCTTGGCCAGGCAGGTGTTTGGCCATCCCAGGAGAGCAGGGCCACACCACTACCTGGGGGACAAACACCATCACTCCAAATGTCCCCTTTTCCTTCTTCCCTCAGCTTTATGTGCTAAGTATGACGTCACACGGTCTGGGGTATCCCTTGGGTAAGTTGGGATGAGCTGTTCCAGCTGTGTCCATCCCAACTCCTTGTGCATCCCCAGCCTCCTCACTGGCAGGATGAGGAGTGGAAAAGGCCTTGGCTCTGGGGAAGTGCTGCTCAGCAATAACTAAAACACCCCTGTATCATCAACACTGTTTCCAGCACAAACACAAAACACAGCCCCATACTAGTTACTAAGAAGAAAATTAACTGTATCCCTGCCAAAACCAGCACAGCAACCATGGGTCATGTAATTTTCTAAGCAATGTACTTAAAAGTGAATGATGTTCAGATTCTGGAGAAGTTAGTTTTGGCTCAAGCAGCAGTTCCCAGACTGTTTTCTACCAAATATCACCCTCACTAGCAATTGGTGTACGTTTTGTTTGATATTTACAGACTCCTTGAGACTGCTCTATCTATCCTTCCAGATAACAGGCATTCTAACTCTAGGGTTTTCTTATGTTTCTGGATGATTAGTAAGCAATAAGTTTTGCTTATCAATCATCCAACTCTATGCATGCAAATAATTGTCCAAATAACTTTACTACAGAGGCTCAAAAGCTCAAGAGAGAATAAAATACAGGTCATAAAGTATTTATTCACAAACAGAGGATTCATAAAAAGTTAGAAATAATTCTGAAACTAAGGTAATAGAAAAAGGCCAGATTATCTTCCTTCTCCATATATACAAAGGTCAATCATCCAAAGTCCTCAGGTGTTTCTGATTGTTTCCAAAGAAAGAAGCATAATTTTTAAGAGGGCAGCCCTACTGTATATCACTTTATGAATACACATATTTTTATTTCATTTTTCTTTAGTATAATTGAAGTAATCATTACATTTAATAATCTTTTATAATCTAAGAGAGATACCACAGGATTCGGCAAAGAAACAGATGACACCTAGCAGACAAAGAATGGGAAGATAAATACATGCAGGACTAGTAGAGTAGATCGCTAGATTTTTTTCAAATGATTATCAATTCACATAGTTACAACATTTCTGATGGGAGGAGATAAACCAACAGGGGAATTGGTAACAGTGACTTAAGCTTCTTGTATGATTGTGTCTGTAGGACGGCTAGAAAGTTTGGTCATAACAGAAGAAATACTGGGGGGGAAAGTGAGTTATGAAGAGAAATTTGTGAAAAAAGAGGACAGTTTTATGACCTGCAGCAGAAGGAAAGGCTCTCTGGGCAAAGTTAATGTGAGAGGTAGGAGGACAGCAGCTTTAGCAAGACAGACAAGATTTAGCTGGAAGCAAGGAGGGGGTGGCAGCATTGTATGACTATCCAGCTAGTGCTTCTTTTCACTGGTAATCATAAGGGAAATCTTAGGAATAAAATTTTACTTGAGACAGAATAATTTATCTAAGTCATGATCTTGGCATTTGGTGGAGACGCTATAATTAAAAAAAAAACTTGATCAGATCTTCCAGTAACAAATCCTGTACTATGACAAGTAATATTCAGGTCACACTTCTCCTTTGAAGTTTTAATGGCCACTACAATTTTGTGTTAGTCACTCACTTATGTTTGAAGTAGGCATGCAAAGCCTTCACTGTCTCCATTTGTCTATAACTACTTTAGAAGCTTCTGAAGGCACTGAACTCATAAAACTGCAGGCTTCAAAGAGCTTATTCAAAGATTCCATTCTGCTGCTGCCATTTATCAAAGGGACACTTTTAAAATATATATCTCTTTATAATAAAATGTTTTTTAAAATATAAACCTGACAGTGGGGATGATTAAAACAAAATCTATTGGCTTCAATGGCAGCAGAGCTGAGTTCCATAGCTTTAAATATCATATTTATATTTCTCCAAATAATGTTATAGTCAAGTAAATTGCTAATATAATAAAGTAGAATTCTTTTTTTCCTCTTTTCTTTCACCCATATTAATTTTTTTGAACTTTAACCTTGAACTTTAAAACAAATTTTAAATGTAATACAGAAAAGGATTGTTTATCCTAGAGAAAATAGAAGCTCACCATTTCTAAGTAGACTTAATTCTTTTAAGCAGACCTGAAGGGTCAGTAGAATATTAATGTTAGTTTATAATTTATTAAAAACCAGGACAAGAATACTGTAATTTATCAATCCCATGATAGATCTTTCTGAGATCTAGCATATTATTCTAGATAAATCACATGGCATTGAGTTATTTTATATCCCATTTAAACAAGATTAACAATACCTTCCTACATGGCATTCATAGTGGCTTGGTGTTTTGTCCAATCCATCTCCCAGAAAACAGCAGGAGACTTTCCATTGACATTATTAGATCAGCTCTTTCACTCATCATCTTAACTTCTGTAAAGAATCATGGCCTGTGGAGAAAGTGGTAGTGGATGTGTAAGAAATGGATACGATATCAACCAGCAGTGATTTTAGAAATGCATCTTTAGGGTTATAAAGTGCTCCTACTCCTGCCTTAATCCAACAGCTTGGGCACTTGTTTTGTTTGCCCCAAGACTGGACATCATAACATCCCATCTGTTGCCATGGGAATGGCTGTGATTTTGCAAATTCAGCTTTGTGTCCTTGCGATGAAATCGGGCAGAACAAAAGAGAAGGGCAGTAGGGAAAAAGCCCTTGTTTAAGGACAAGGGCAATTTGATTCTAAATTCAGGCCTAAACCCTTTTCCCTCCGTAGGATAAATCCCCATCGAGCATCTTTTGAAGTTGCTACTTTCCTCCTGTTACTTACCTGGTTTCCCTGGTCGCTTTGGGAAGGGAATTCCACATCCAGTCTGCTTGAACACTGCTGGGCAAAGTGGCCTGATTCAAGTCTCTTCAGAATCTGGACTTTTTAAACATGTCAAGTATTTATTTTTCTTCTGCAGGAGCACTGTTGCTTTATTTAATTTAGGAGAGGAAGAAATTTGGGGATTGCAGTACATCTACCAAACATTATTTCCAGTTATTTTGAATTCCTGGCTATTCCTGGAATTAATAGCACTGCTTGGAAAAGCATGGCTCTGTTCTGCTTTAGAAGTAACGCAGCTGTCAATCAATAAAAAGTGGCATCGAAGATATTTGAGAACGACAGACATTCCCTGGTCTCCATAGTTCGCTTCTGAAATAAGAGGGTCAATTATGGGCTTCCTGGGAGTGTTGTACAAAATTCTGTTTCATCTTGGCAGAACCATTTGGGAAGGTCAACGCAGTCCTGCACCTAATGTAATGTGTCAGTGTGACTTGTGTTTATTAGAGTTCGCCTCTAATGGTTTGTGGTTTTTGCTGCATAGACAAAACTAAATCCTCTGAGTCTAACAGTCTTGCTTTTGAAATTATTTTGGCAAACTACTAGAACCTCTTTTTTAAGCCTTAGGATTACTGAACATAGAATTGTAAGTTGTCCCCTAGTTTACTGAGTCTGGTCCCCCATGACTGTAGGTAACCATCGATAGAATCCACAAAATACTCACTGATGGAGACACTTTGAATCACATCACAAGAAGATGAAAATAGCACTTGAAACAACGGAACAGGAATCCCACGTGAATTTACAACGATGAGTAAGGTGCAGAATCAAATTGTCAACTATGTGTATTGGGTAGACCTTCTCTACTAGTGAGGATTCAAAGGCTTTTCTTAAATCTCCTAAGCATTTCATTAAATTCTCTGTGTGCTTTTAGGAAAAGTTAACACACTGACATAAATTCCATTGTGCAGATCTGTTAATGCCAAAAGAAGACTAAGTTGTTAAAATCATACCTACTGAATAAGTTCAGACGTCTTCTAAGGTAATAATAACTCACTGAGAAAACGAGATGAAGATCCAAGATAGTGGCAGATATCACAAGTGCATCTTGAAATGCAGAAGTGTTGTTATTTTACTAATAAAAGAAGCATTAATTTGAGTAGAACCAACTTAGTAAAGGTAATTGAGAAGTGTTAATTCCATTTTTAGGAGATACTTCTTCCCAAATTTTCTCTTCAGCCTTAACCAAGCCCAGCTATTAAAACCACCAAAATGCCCTGACCTGAATCTTTAGGGTGCTAGAAGAATAAGTGGTTATCTCTGGATGGCTTGTGTGAAGTAAAACTAATTAGTCCCATACTTTGAGGGACAGCCTGTACTACACATAGAAAGACCAAATGTCCAACAAGGATTAACAAAGTACATAGAAATTGTATTCACAAAGTCATCAGAGCACCAAAAGGAAGAGATAGTTACACATGAGATGAGCCTTTGAGAAGGACCATTAAATGCCAAAAAAAGCTACCAAAGCTGCCAATACCTAACAAAAACAAGAGGTCTCCAACATGCTAACAAATGACCCCTATTTCAAACTGGAAAAAACAAAAACCAAAACCTCAAGATAAATTTTAGACAGGTGTTGCTAACATGAGGAAGATACATTCTCATAATAGTCGTGTATTACCATTCACTCCTGGGGCAATTGTACAGGAAGGATTGAAACTCCTTAGACAAAACTCATGATAATCTACAAGGATACAGACAGTGTGAGCAAGAGGTTATAACCACTAGTGGAAGTACTGATTATGTAGTTTACACATCTTTTTTTATATCATTATTCAGATATAGTTAAGGTTGGGAGATAACAACAGCCTATTGCCAATGCTTTTGTTATACCTTTAACACAAAGACTAAATTTGCATGAGTTTATTTTTCTCGTATAATCTCACACACACTACTATTGAGGATGATGAATACTTCAGGAAACTGCTTTTTAGACCTTTTCTTACACTAAGCATCTTTATATTTGCCCACCTAGCTTGCAAAAGTCCTATCCACCACTCTCCCAATCTGTTAAGTTTTTTGGAACACCCTGAGGCTCCCCTTTCCTTCATTGTGTCAGACACTATGGGTGTTCTCCCAATGCCTGAACACGGCTAGTTTTGAATCCTTCCTTCCAGCCTTGAAGGGACTTTTCCATCCCCACACTACTTGCTCTTCATTCTTTATACATGCTGGACCCTTGTGGCTCTTTCCTCCAGACCTCTTTCACACCATTATTAATTCTCCTACTTTTACAATGAGAAGACAAGCAGATTTGGTTGTCACACTGCATGCTGTTAATAGCTTTGATCTGTAGACAATTACAGATCCTATTGTAGCTACTGATTCTGTCAGCTCCATAACTGAGCTTCATATATTCCCTGTTTAGCTTTCTTTCTCATTTGATTTTGCTTAAATCTGTAAATACCTATGCATTTATGCCTAGGACATTCTTTGAGCAATGGTGGAACTGATTGGATGTATTATTCAAAAGTTACCCTGTTACAACCAAAAAGACAAATGACACCAACCTGAGAATAAAACCTTGGCTCCCTGTTATCTGCAGCAGTTTTCCTGGGGTGAGCTATTTGGAGGATATACAGAAGGATGTGTGACTTTCATGTTGCCATTAAGGTGAGGCCATTGTGACAAGAAATGTGACTAGTTTTCATAAAGTTAGTTTGAAAAGACAAAACCAGGACATTGGCTTTGCTTCATAGGTAGGTGAAAGAAGGCAAGGGACACAGCCAGAGGAACTAGGAACCAAGAACAGCCAGCTAGAGAAAGTTCTGTGATCAAAGTCCAAGAAAAGGGGTTTATTTCATGAAATTTGCCATTAGAGATATTGAGGAGGCCTATGTATTAAATTCCTGAGTTTTGAGGCACTGTAATAGAGCTGTCAAACAAAGATATAGAAAGTGCTTCTGTTTCCACTAGACATGACAAGCTAAGGATTCCCAACAAAGTAAGGCCACCTGAAGAGGGATAATGAAAGTGATTACATCAGCAAAGAGGAAGGAACAATCCAGGTAAAGAGTTGGTGGATGTTTGATCTTGGAGGGTTGCTGTTACCTCCAGTGCAGTCATCCAAAGCCGTCTAAAAATTAAATAGGCTAAAAGAACAAGAATGCCTAGGATTTCTTCCAGGAATTTCTGTAGTTACCTACTAGGCATCAAAGGAGACTTCTTTTGAACCTTCAAATATACAAGGAGGTCACATGCATCAGTGACTGTAGATTGGGTAACCTATTATCCATTATTTTCTTTGATTGATTGTTTTACAGTCCCCAAGGCATGTGTGTTGCTTTCTATGCCACAAAAAAAAAGGTTTGTGAAAGCTTGAGGTATTTTTACAGGAATAACAACAGCTGTCTGTCCCTGTTAATGACAATAGCAGCCTTTTTTTTCCCCCTATTAATTCTGACTGAGGGTTGTCACACGAATATTGAGTCAAATTTTTATAATGAATGATATCTTGTAACCAGAAAAAAAAAAAAAGACAGGTTGACCTAAGGTATTTTCTTATTTGAAGATGACCTTTAAAAACATTAAGTCACAACAAATAAATTACTTGGCTTAACCACTTCACTATTTTTTTTTTAAAGAGAACATGATGAGATGCAATATTTAGATTATACTGATATTCAAGACAAAGAGATAAGCCAAAGCAGTGAGAATTGTGAAAAAGCACAGTATCACCCACAAATACAAATAGCCACTAATTAAACAGATGTAGTTAGAAAAATAATCTACTTGTTTTATAACTCTAGGTGGCAGCAGTGGAACAAAATAGAGAAAAATGTATGATTATGATTATACTTGCTCCCTGTTGATGCAAAATCCTTTAATTAAATACTGCTGATGGTGTTTCTTGACACAGTATTACTTGCACACTCTAGATGGCAGCAGCATCACAAAATAGAGAAAAATAAGATTAATTGTATTCATACTATGTCTGAATGTGTAGCCCCTTCAAGTTTTTGGAGGTTAAAGTTGGAGAGGTCAAAATGTAGATTTCCTGTAGGTATTTCCCTCCACAAAAGAAATAAAAAACCCCTAACAGTGATTGTTAAATATCATGTACAATTAGAGGTAAATCACTTTTGAAGTAAGGCCATGTTTTACCATTCTGGTTTTACTAATGGAGAACGATGTCCATAAAACATAAATGACAGCACCTCTGCAAGCTGGGTGTAGTATACTGATTCAAAAAAATCTGTGCCTGTGCTTACCTGTCATGGATCTTGCTTTGTAAGAGAAGGCAGTGACAGTAACAGTATCATATATTCAGTCTTTAAAGTATAAGTTTGTGCATATATCAGCTCACAAGGATTTCATGTGCATCAGTTGGGGGCCAAAGGACTTTGAATGAAAAGGAGGCATTTGCTTTAGACTGTAAAAAGTTTTGGTAACCCCTATTTTGAATATTATTGACCAGAAAGCATCACAGGTGCCAGCCCAGCACAAGGCTGATCTGGAGGCAGCAGCAGGAGGGAACGGAGGCGGAAGAACATATAATCTCAGCACCTCTCCTTTTTTCTCTCCTGATGGAAACAATCTCCCAACTGGATGAAAAGCTCAAGCAATCCAGTAATACCTTGATATTCAAACCATTACCTGCAGAGTGAGGTTACATAGAATTCTCAGATGAATTGAGTTTACTGCTGAGATGGAAGATGGACTTAAGGAAAAAGGGGCACTCACTTTGTCCAGCTCACTGTTGTATTATCCTCAGTCTCTGATGACTCTTGAGGGTTAAGAAGGTTATCACCTGGTCCAGTTTTAGTTGTGTTAGGAGCACATTTTGTCAGAAACAGATGGTTGCCCAGTCAGGTCACACTTCGGAAGTGACTCCTATGCCAAATTTTGGGAGTGTGCCTTGTTCAAAGGAGCAGATCTGTATGCTGAGTGAGATGTCTTGCTGGGAACTGGTGGTATGATCTATGAGTAGGACTGTGTGAGAGCTCCAAATGCTAATTGAGGGCCCATCAGGTTCTTCTTTTTTTCCTTGATCATTTAATTTTCAGTCAATATGGAAATGTTCTTGGTCTGTGCTGCTTAATTTAAAAATGGATAAATCAGACCTGAGTTAAATTATCAGGTCATCAGTTCCAAAGACTGACTATAAACTCTAAATAATTCATTATGAGCTCTTTGACTATAAACTCTAAAGAATTTCATACACTGAATCTGTAACTCAGAAGTGGTTAATATTTTGATAGGGAAATGAAGAAGACCTCTAGTATCTGAACAAAGCTCTGAGGAAGATATGGAGTTCTCCTTTCTGTTCCTCTTCAGTGGCTAACACCTTCCTTTTCTCAAAAGTAAGTTTATCCAACTAGTGTTTCAGACTACTTAAAACTACTGGAAAGTTTTCTGGCACTTTTCCCATCTAAACTCTAGCTGCTTATAATAAACAGGCCTAACTGCATTTTCAAACCCTAAAATTATATTAAAAATATTTTGTATGTCTCTCACCAAGGAAAGCAAGGATAAAAGTAGATACAGGAAACCAAATATTCAAGACTGCAAAATATTTTCAACTTTTCTGTTCTCTGTTCTTACAGTCTCTTGGAAGAAGAGGTGAAACAATCCCAGAACCAAGTGGTAGTGCTGCTACTGTGCTTCTCCATCGCCCAAAAAGGTGCCCATGCACTGGCCTACACAGGCTGCTCTCAGACTCTGTGATTAGATGTGCTGAGGTTTCCATTTTCTGGTGAATACCAGTTGTCCCTTGGACAGTGAAGCATGGTACAAGTTTCCTATCTTTGGCAGCCTTGTAGAACTTCATGGTGCAAGCCTGTGGTGTGTATGAGGTCAGAGTTTTCTGAGGATTAGGCACAGCTTAGCCACCTGTCCTGTAGGTACAAATACATGCTGGGAACCTGTTCCAGGGAGATATTAATTACAGAGAATTAGTATCTTTTATCCTGTTAAAATGAGATTCCTGTTGAACTTAAAACTGTGCCATTTATTTTGCGAAATATGTGTGTGTGTATATTCTCTCCCTTATTCCCCCCATGCTGTAGCCAGACTCACAGACAAAGCTGTTCCATTGCTAGGATGAAAAAGCACAGTGAAAGTAAGGGCACTGTATTCTTCACCTGGACAACATCTCCCTTGTCTGCTTTGAATAGATTCTTTCCAGGCTTGGACAACTCTTGATAGGAGAGATCACACTAGCTGATGCCAGCTAATGTTGTTGGCGGGATGAGGGTTGGTGGGATGCTGCCTTCTCCGAAATATTATTAAGATATATAGTAATAACTGTAGTGTTATTTTCTGCCCACCATTTGTCGCCTGAATAGCAGCTATATACTGAAGGAAACCAATCAGCAGCGTTCATTGTTTTGTTTATTTCCTCATTACTCCACTGACTTCAAACATTTCTTTAGAGGGGTATTCCCGTGCCTGGAGCTATAACATGCTTACCTGCTGGCTGACCTATTGTGTGGTTGTATAGAGAAAGGACTGAATACATGTTCTAGAAGGGATATCTCAAAGTGGAGTAAGGCAGGAAGAAGAAATTATAGAATAAGGCTATAGAATATATATATCTTCTTTGGAGAGGAAAAATGCATTAAGACACAAACATTTGCTGCATGTGCATCAGTGCCCATCTCACTGATACAATGCCACTTCACTGAAGTGCTCCTCTCAGCCTATGAGGTACCAGTGTTAGCCAGAGACCTAAATTGCTCCTTGCTTTGTGAAGTCCTCTAACAATCAGGTAGAGAGGTGTCTTAATTTCCTTAAATGAGACAATGACTGAAGATACTGAAAAGCACTGGCTAAGATTGCCATAGAACCATTCCAGCAGAACCTAGCTTCTTCGAAATGTTCTCCAACACTTTTTAAGTTATTTTTTCCTTATGTTTGTAGATCATTCTTGTGGCTTTTAACACTCTCCTGTTTCTCTCGTCCTCCCCCCAGTCCATAGTCTCACACTGTAGGCTACACTGGGTTAAATAAATCACAAAAAAAGTGATTCATCAGCTCCTCGACCTGCCTCTGGTGGACTTTCTCTAATGTTAGTGTCTTGAAAATATCATGAAGAGCAGGGAAATTCTCCAACTAATATTTTAATAAAACAGAGGTCTTTGGTTAATAGCATGTCAAGGTTACGCAGTAAGGAAGACTTTTCTGCTCGTGATATAAACTCAGTATAAGTGGTCCTTAGTATAAGTGATTATGGCGGGATCTTTCATTAGAAGTCCATGAAACAAAAGCAACTCAGACAAAATTATAAATCACTCTATCAGGAAGATAAAGTACTATTTGGGTGAAAGCCTTGTCCTGAAACAATCTGTCATACTGAGCAGCATAAAGTTTCTGATAGAGCTGTTCTGCTCGTTTGAAATAATCTTCACCTGCTGTTTGCTGTTGTAGGATAATGCAAAGCAGAGATGTGCAGCCTTGGTAGCTGTGAGTTGGATCTGCTTTACAAAGCCCTGAAACCCATCCTCCCATCCAGCTGCAGGCTGTGTTCCCTCTCCCACACAGTGCTCAAACCCACCTTCACTGCCTCACCTGGCAGCAGCTCCTGCCCTCTCCACCCTGCCCAAGCCACTTCCACTCTCTGCACATTGACACCTGCAGCATCTCTTTGATCATCTCCTGAACAGTTTCCAATCACTTCCACAGCACAAGCAGCCAGATTCTCCTCTTGGCTGACTGTCAGCTTTCATTTGCCCTGAAAGGCTCTGCCACAGACCTGATTTTCTCTATCTGTAGGCTGCTGCTGCAGAAGAGAGGAGGAAGAAGCAGGCAAAGGATCTGGGCAGGGAAGGTGAAGGGCTGGAGCTAGGATGGAAATACCTTATGGACCATGAGTTGTCTGTTAGTCTGCAATGGACTGTAGTGTTTTCACATATGGAGAATGAAGTGGGCCTTCTCCAGCTACAGGTCAGATGTACCCTGACTGAGATGATGATCTTCTTCAGTCCATGTAAGCATCAAAAATTTCATATATGCTTTGAACTGAAGATCTCAAACCCAGAAGCAAAAAATCTCAGCATTTCATACTGAAAGCATCTGTTATCTTTGAACCATGAACAAGCTGCACCAGTAACACTCCCAATTGAACTCACAGATTCTTAGTTTGGTTTTGCTGATAACTAAAAATGAACAGTTCAACATAAATCTTAATACAGTCATCTTTCTCCCTGGCACCTGCAAGACTTTCCTGCAGTACTTTCTCTCTCTTGATGCTGCAAACATCAGTAAGAGCAATGTCAGGTTCAGCAATGTAAACCTTGGACCCGGGAATAGTGACTTGGCACCTGAGCGCAATGCAGCTTCCAGAGGACTGTACTCCCTTTCGGCTTACCCAGTCTTCTCTTAAAAGGTTACATGTCAAAATGTCATCACACTGTATTAGCAGAGTGTTCAAAAAATTGAGAGTATCAAAGTAAGATTGGGTATTTGGTTTATGCTATTTCTACTCTGATAAGGAGATAGGCAGAAATATGTTTCTTTTCATAAACAAGTTAACACTTTCTTTATATTCAGTCTTACCTGCTGCCTTTTAACTGCATTTTACTCCCACTAATTTTTCCCACCCCAACTTTTTTTTCACACTTTTTTGTCCTGTCAACAGATTTATTTACTAGGTTTCATGGGGTTGCATGTATAAAAATGTATTGAATGAAGCTGAGTACATGATACACATTGAAATCTGAAAGACAGAAGTCTTGACTAACTGGAAGTAAAAGCATAAAATATGTATGCACATGATGAAACACTGGAAACACAAGCTCCAACTACAGTTGCAGCTCAAAGGTTATGGAGTCAGGTTTTGAGTTTCAGGTTTTCCAAACCCTAGTGGCACAAAAAAGGCATACTTTGCTTTTAAACACACTGAATTTTGTGCAGAATCATTGACAGACAGTGGTAATACATCTACTCTGCAGAGAATAATATGTAGAAAATCAAGAATGAAGTGTAATCTCATTATCAAAAAGACAAAGCTTTGATGTCAACAGGAGTCCTTCTGTGGACTTTGATATAGAATTAATTTCTGTAATCTTAATTATTTTTCCCTGTCTTAGTATCTTTATTGCACCATGAAATAGTGTTTTCCTAAGAGAGAGCAAACAGTTTAAGGATTTTCTATTCTTTCTCTTTCAATTTTGTTTTGGTTTCAGCGGGAGCATTTGTTGTTGGTTGAATTGCTGAGAAAGATGTGCCTCTGTCCTGAGGGATGGGAGAGGATGTGTGTGTCTTGTAAGAGAGACATAGGTGGCATATGGGCCTTATGATGGATGCACAGGACTGAAGAGTGATAATTCATTCAAAATCCCTGTTTGTAATATTTTGATGCATTATGACAATATAATCTTGTGTGTTAATAACAGATTATAATATGTATATTTATGGGGCAGTGTTTAGCCAGATGAGAGTTGCTTATGTAAATTCTACTACCTGTGTTTGAAACTGATAGTGGCTGTTACTTAATAGTGCTCAAAAAAATGTGCTGTAGCCTCAGATTTAGGTGGGATTGTGGGTTTGGAGAACTCTCTCCATCTTTATTTCTTTTGTTCTCACTCTCTCTTGAGGATTTCTTGAAAAAATATAATTCATCCAAGGAATCCAGTGTTCTAATTTTGTGATAATAATTTCATTTAGTTGTGTGCTCCTTTATACAGTCTTGATTTAATGTGCCATTTTCTTCTGCCACACAGAACAGGGATGAGTGAGCAAGAACCAAAACTTTTCTGAAAATAGAAAGAAAAGCTTTATTATATGAAGCTTGAATGGAAAAGCAAGAGTGACAGGATTTCCATACAACTGAAAGATTATCTTCTTTAAATGTGTAACTCATGTTTGCTCTTTATGGGTAGATTGTTAGACTGTATGTTTAGCTCTCTCAAGAGGCATTTAGGACTTCAAATACAGTAATAAATTAATTTGCAAGATAGAGACAATAATGAGAGATTCGATTTCAAACCAGCGACGTGAAACTTTTGTGGAATCTTCAAACATTAAAAAGCATAAATGACAGTCTTATTTACTTGTGTAAATGAACCCACCAATGAGGTAAAATACAAGATTGACAGCATTAGGAAGTGTAGCTCCTTTTTTTTTAATCTACAAGAGATGTGACTTACAACAGTGTTACTGCCAGCTTTCCTCCACGTCACTTGGTCACTCCGCTCTCCTGAGAGGCCAATCACACAAAGTAAGGGCAGATTAGAGACCCGGTGTCCTTGCTTTCTCTGAGATAACTAAGGTTACTCTTGGCAGCAAGGAGGTGATGAGTTGACACCCATCATCTCAGAAAGGAAACCATTAGTTTACTCAGAGGCCAATACAAAGCTACCAGATGGGAACAGTTTCCTGTCACTGTCTATCAAGGCTGGAGCACAGCTCTCCAGCCTTCTGTGACATCAATTTTATGCTGAGAACACAGCAGTCTCAAAAAACACTGAAGAGCCATTTACTTGTAAAGTATAAGAAACATCTCTCAGGGGCTAAAAGTGTTAAAGAAATGCTTAACCGTACATTGAGTTGGCAGATTCTTAGGCTCAGACTACAGGAAAAAACATTAGCAGTGAAAGTCCACAAGATTTATCCTAATTTATCAGATTACTTCCTCAGAAAGTCTCTTTTGAACTGCTCTTCAACAGAAGAACAAATGTGTAGACTTCAATGCTTAATAAAGCTAAAAGCTTCTCCCTGGGGTAATTGAAATTTTTCTATCAAAGACTAGATAGACCTGGTTGCAGCTGCAACAAAGAAGAAACATATAAAGCCAAGTGGAAAGCAGTTAGACAGCATTGGTGGTGTAGGACCATTGAACATGGTCTTGCTAATTGGAATCTATAGCACAGGACATTCAACTACATGCTGGGCAAATGACCCTGAAAGTTTCAAGTCTATCTGGTATAAAAAAAAAAAAGTTCAGATGTAAAAATAATCATAGGAATGATGGATTCTGTATCCTTGAATGGGCATAACCAACCAGAGATCTGGGTAACTGGCAAATTTCTTTTTTAAATAAGGCCCTTTGAGTCCCATATATGCATCTACTTTCACAAGCATTTCAAAACCCGTCTTCTAATAATTTCACACAGAGCTTTCAGAGCAGCAATGTTCAAAAGAATGAAAGTAATGAAACACAGCAAAGTTTTACATTTTTATTTCTGTACTTTGGGAAAATTCCTATTGAAGACAGAAGGCAGTTCAAATTGGAATTGCTTTACTGCCAACAAAAATGTGTGACTCTTGATCTAATGAAAAATTAGAGAGATTGAAAAGCAGAAGTAGACTTAGGAAGGATTTCAGCTACAGCAGGATGCAGCCCTTATTGCATTTGTAGTTCAAACTGTGATCTCTAAGGAGATCTAAATTGCTCCATAGTGTGGAATTTAGGGTATTTTCTCAAAGGAACAAGTATGGCTAGCCAAGACATCAAGTTTTATTGTCAGGCATTTAGAAAACATATTTTATTTTTGTGTAAAATAAAATGTCATTTAATGATGAAAATATTCAATTCTTAAAACCCTTGTCATATGAATTGGAAGTTGTTCAAAATGGTTCCATAAAGTGAAAATTGTGAATTTTTTTGAAGTTTCCAGACCTGTAAACTGATTTGGAAAAGCATACTTTTATTTCATACAGTAATAGCTGTTGTATTTGTGATTGCTATTGGTATGCAAGGATTCACTGGCTCAGAATCTAAACAGTTGTTCTCACATGCTCTGTGTCTTTGTGAGCACTGAAGTATTTCTGGGAAGTGAAACAGCTGCAACAGAAAAAGCTGGAATTACATCTTTACTTCACACTGTGCTAACATACAAGGATGTCAGAAGCAGCTACTTAAAAACACTGTGTCTGTGCTTGTTTGGTATTCCATGGAGGCAAAGGACCCTTCTGAAAGGAGGGGTGTCTTAGCTTGAGTGCAATGCTGTGGTTCTTCCCATGCAAGTCCTGCTTCATGCAGAGCTTATTCCAGTATCTTGACATGACATAGCACTACCTGGGTAGTACAAACAGGCTCATACAGTTCAGACAGTAAAGGAACTGCAATCAAATTCCTGCTCCAGGACAGCAAAGAATAGATTTTAACTTGGATATCCCAAACACCAGTAAACATTATGTTTTATATATAAATTAGTCTTATGGGTCTATACTGCTGATGTCTTCTTCCATTCTTTTTTAGTGAGAAAAAGCATGTGAATATCACAGGTGATCATCATGTATTTTCATGTACACCCCAGAACTGTTCTTTCTCTCTTGCTTTTCCTCATCTATCACTCATTTTATCTATCTTCCTCTCTTACCTCATCTTTTTTATTCATCAAACCTTTCTTCATCAAAGCCAATCTTTGAACCTTTCTTCCACGTTTGTTTGAACTTCTCTTTCTCCTGTTGTTCTTTTCCCACTGTTGTTCTTGACTTTTTCATAATTTGTGTCCTCGTTCATATTTTTTTTCTTGCATATTTCATCCATTTGCACTAATCCTCCTCAGCCCCTCCTTTTGACAACTCTAATGTAGTTGGTTTCTGTCAATTAGCCACTTCTTTTCTGTTGTCTGAAGTAGCATTTTAGACATTGAACAGTGGAACTCTTTTCCAAAGCACCAATTCATTCCAGCAGGAAAAGTCCAGGGCTGGAGATATAACTCCACTAAGACAGGACAGAGCAAGCAGGCATGTTAAGGTTGTGGAAAGGGCAGGTTAAAGCAACCTCAGCTTTTAGGGCTCAGATGATGTGTCTTATGGCAACAAATGACAGGTGAAATCATGTGCTGCAGTGTCTAATATGTCAGGCATCCTACAACATTTGGCATCAGGGGATCAAACTCCTGAAAAAAAGGAAGTAGAGGTATGCCAAAGACATGATGTCCTGAGCACTCCTGCAATAATATTACTGATTAGATCAAAAGGATGGTCAGTTGTGCATTTATCAGAACTGTCTATTTTGTCACTGAGGTAGCTTAATGAGCTCCCTTTTTCATCTCAACAGACAGGCAGTCTGGGAAAATACTATGCTATTAATAGAACAGTATTTTTAGAAAGGTGGAAAAAAGAAAAAGGCAAGAGTCCAGATTTTATCCCACCCTCCTCAATGGCATCTGTGATACAGCTGGAACACACGTACCAGAGGAAGGTCAGCTCAGTTGAGAGAGCAATCACAAAAGCCACAGGAAACATTTGAACTTCTCAATAACTCATTTCACTGAAGTCTGTTCCACACTGCCTCATCTTGTTCAACTATAGGGTTTTAGGGAATGCAGATTTCTGTTATATGCATTACTAGCTACTTCTTGCAATCATCAAAATGTGCGTGTTTAATCCCTTATTCTGAGTATTAGTATTTAATTTCTTAAATCAGTGACTATGCCTAATGTAATAGAAAAGGTTCCCTGGTTTTTTGAGGCTGTTGAATGCAATCCATTCTAAAAGAACAGCTGATACAGAGATCCTCACATTGACATATCAACATTCTTAGTTCTTTGTCTGTAAAATGCTTATCTTTATTCCTAGGTCACTGAGACTGTTTTAATCTGCATAATCTATGCATAATAACAATACATACTACAAGTATATATATATATACACACACACACACATATATATATATATAAATAGATATCCATATACCTGTTGCTCTACAGATGGGACTTTTCAGAGAAATCAGAAAATATGTGTACACAGAATGCTTTACATTGTTGTTCTGCCAAAAAATTTGCAGAAAACTTTCTTCTCAACTCCTTCCTTTCTTGAAGAGCACAGATTAAGCCAATTATTTAAAGTAATTCTTTTATCCCTTTCTTTCAGATGCTAAATAAAACACCTGTATAAGTACTTTGCTGTATTTGGGCCTTCAAAAAGTAAAAAGTGGGAAGAGAGGAACCTGCCTTTGGAACTCTCCAAGCAGAGTGCCTTGAGCTGACAACTGATCACTTTTGGAAATTAATGCTTTTGTACTTTAAATTATATCAGGCAATTCTGTAGGAACATGTATGAGCTTTTCAGTTTGTTTGCTCAGAGTTTCACACACATTGCTAACTTCTCCCTGCCTGTGACTTTCCTCCTCGCTCTTCCATAGTGCATTCCTAAATTTGGATTGATGCACATCCCTCTACTACTACAGATACACCTTTGTTTAAGTGCTGCTCTTTTGTGTTTTGATTTCTATACCTCTGATCATGTGTTTATGATAGGAACAGGCCCACTGTCTACTCTCTCACAAGTTTTGCTTAGGATTTCATTGCCCCTTTTTTACAGTAGGCCCTGACTTAAATAAATAATAAATAAATTAATAATTAAATAAATAATAATGCTCAGAACTAGGGATTAAACATGCACACTTTGATGATTCCAGGAGGCAGTTAGGAACTCGTATAATGTAAGTCTACATTACCTGAAACCTTGCTCTGGTCCAGTCCAACACAGGAAATGCAGACATACCTGACACTGATACTAAAAGTTGGCCCATGTGTCAGCTCAAAACAAAGGTAGTCTAGATTTGTCTGAGAATCAAGCAAGGACCAAAATGGGATTAGTGACAAAGAAAAACACTACTTTCCTCTCTTGGTTTCCCCTGAAAGTATTCAGAATACAGAAATTAATTTGGCTTTGAGTAGGTAACAGCAGTGATAGGAAGGATATAACTCTGAACACCTGGAGGTGAGAACTTCTAGGTTTGGACACCTCAAGCTAATTGTATGACAGGTCTTCCTACACCATTACATCACCATGACTACAGACAACCACCGAGGTCCCTCTGGTGCTCAGTGCAGTTCACTTCCTGGCTTGGAACAAAGGCAACACAAGGTTAGTTTTTTCACATCAGCTGCATCCACACCAGCATTCAAAAGGGGCAGATGTAAAGCGATAATGAAAATCAACAAACCAAGCCAACCCCATGAAAAGTTGGATTGTGAGTGGATGAGCTTCTGCCCATTGCATAAAGTCCATTAACCAGCAATGTTCTCACTGCAGTTCATTAAAGTTTCAGTGAAATGATTTTACTGTTTCTTTGCATGGTGCCAGGATGAACATTGAGTTTACAGTAGGCACTGTCTTAGAATGCTCTTAGAATGACATCAAACTTTTCATTTTATTTTGCTTACTTTCCTGTGCTGCTACTGATGAAAATGGGAAGACCTGTCAAATAATGGTACAACAGAAGTTCATCCAATGTGAAAGACCCAAGGTTCATCTGTTGTCATTCAGCATGAAATTACTTTCACATAGTAGTCTGTTGCCTGGATGTATATTTTTCTTTATCTGAATATACACATTGTCTTGTGGACTTTGAACAAATGAAACCTGAATTATATTACTCATCATTACTTCAGCATAAATACAGACTGTGGTCAAAAACAATTTTCTTTTAATATCAGTTCTTGATGTCTTCCTTGTATAATTTAATTACCTCAGTGACTTTTTCTTTTTTAGACTGCACTAACAGGAAGTAGAATATAATAGTAAACAACTACTGCATTCTGTGGATTCTTAACACTTTTTATCCTTGTAAACATAGGAGGTTTTTAACCCTGTAACTGCAAATAATTTTAAGTTCATTGTGTCTAGACAGATAAATAGGACTGCTATCAGCTGTAATACCCAAAAAATAAATTAGTTCCAAAGATTTTTTCCCTTTCAAGGTAAAGAACTACAAAAGTTCATTTACAATAGTAGGAACAATTATGATTTATTCTTTCTTTAATTTCCATACCAGACAGAGGGTTTGAAACTGCACTGCACAAAAATGTTTTTACATACCATCACTTAGCAACACCTTTTGTGGGTCCTATTTTCAGAAGTGGTGTCTGCTTACAGTACTTGCAGATGTGGCTGGACACAGCACATGTGGTTCAGTGAACCCCCAGACAAATACTCACTTATTGGCTAAGGTCAGGAATGCAGTTGTGAAAGGCTGATGAAAAAAGGTAGAGATTCTTCTTCAGCTTAATATTCAAGCAGGGCAAAAGTCACAGTGAAGGACAAAACAAATCACAAGCTTTTCTATAGGAGTTTTCTTTCCATTTTTACAACAAACTACAGACCTTTATACAGCCCAATGGGACAATCTGTATCGAGGCCGCATGTGTTGTGCCACAAGAGGTTAGATCCCCTGCTCTACTTGCACAAGTCTGCTGGAGGTGATTTTACAAGTCTCATAAACTTCTTTCTGCCACTCAAGTACAATTTGTGGAACAAAGAAAATAGACACATAAATGAATAAACTCTGTGCACGTGGAAGCAGGTAATTTTTCAAAAGAACTTCTCCAGGACTTTTTCTGCAGTTTTGTCATTTGGCTAGACATGAGGCCAATATGATCTTATAATATATTTCAAATGTGTCGCTTTTCTCCACTGAGAATTAGGGATGCACAGAGTAATTTACAGAGGTTCTCAGTCCTGCCTGTTGCCTAAACTTCTACTACGTTTGGAAGTCCCTGGATGGATGTCTCTCATAGGTATCAGCCTCCTGCCAAAGTTTCAGAATGAGCAACAGATCCAAAAAGGTTTTTACCCACTTAGAGGCAAAGCTAGATTAATTTTTTATCATTATTTTACTTTTATGGCCTGAGTTGCTAAGTGTCACCATTTCCCTTCACTGGATGGAATGTAAGACCCAAGTTGTTAAATTGTGTTTGTAAGTAAAGGTGTTAGTCTGAATTTACTTAATATCTACCTTTTTTGTGGGTTTTTTGTTGTTTTGTTTTTAAATAAGCTAAGAAAGGATCCTTCTAGGTTTTTATTTTAATGAAGAATAGGCAATATACTTAGTAAAACACAGCAATGACCCTTGTTTTGGTATCAGAAAAGGCACTGAAGTTAATTGGTAGTGAAGTAACTGATAGTTTAAAATTACAAAGTTTTTTTCAAACATAAACTATCAGCCTACTAGCAGTGTAAGAGAGCTGTCAATATGTGCATCTAAATATAATCTTACTTTAAGGGAGAACTCTTCTAAGCAGTTATGTTGTTGACTTTGTAGTTATCTCACTCTTGCCCAAGTCCCTGAAAATAGCTTTTGGGTGAGATGAAGATTTAACAGTCTGATGTCAGCAGGTCCCAATTCTGACCCTGTTACACAGTTGACAACATTTCCATGAATTCATTAGTGTATGAACTAGACCATACTCGATCTTGATTTCAAAATTGCCAGTGACAGGAAACTAAAGAGGCCTTTGTATTCTTTCGTCTTACCACAGTACTTGGAGATGGTGGAAAAAATCATTCTTTCAAATCTTAAAACTCTTTCACTGTGAGTTACATTTTCAGTCCTTGGTTTTATGGCTTTTTCCCGAACCCTCTCCACTACAGACACATACTTCTTGAATTTTAGACAAGACATGTGGAAGGGTGGGAGTGTGAGTTGGTTGTTTATATGTTGGAGTCAATACTTTCAAAGTTTTCTCTCTTGAAAACATACTTTCTAGTGCTCATGATGTATCACCATCATAAGTGCTTTTTCCATCTTAAAAGTAAGCAGGCTGTATTAACTTTTAATTCTTTTTGGAGGGCTGTTCCTGCAACTTCCTCAACTTCCCATTGTAAAGTCTCATTTCCAGACTAAGTTTATTCATGGTTAGTCTATGACTATGTAGGAGTCTTTTTGCTAGTCATGTTTTCTGTCTTTTATAGTCTCAATCTCTCATTGATTGTCATTCTCTCTGTGTGCCTTGATGTATTTGAAGACAACAATCTTAATCCCTCAGTGTTTAATCCTTCATTCTTCATTTTGCTCGCTCAGATAAACAAACCTTTTTGTGCTCTTTCCAGCCAAGGGTCCCCAGGATGCAGAATCCTGCTATTTCCTGCCTCCTGTCCTGGCATGTACAAGCATGCTCTCCTTCCTGAGCTGTGGAAGTTTCAACAGAGGACAGAAAGTGGTTCAACCAGACTTACCCATGGCATCTCCTGGAGCAGGATG
Organism: Serilophus lunatus; assembly: GCA_013399895.1. Classification (NCBI taxonomy): domain Eukaryota; kingdom Metazoa; phylum Chordata; class Aves; order Passeriformes; family Eurylaimidae; genus Serilophus; species Serilophus lunatus. Next base: position 2,144,708 of record VXBA01001027.1, on the reverse strand, counting down.
GCCCTAGGAAATGGAAGTGGCAGTTCCACTGTGGCTCTTGCAAAGTGAAACCAAAAAGACAGTCGCTTTAAGGAGTCTTGTGAAAAAGTTGTAAGTAGCTGCTGTCAGAGGAAGACTGCTGAGCTGCTGCTGCTGGATAAAGATCCTCCCTTTTCATATTTCATTGAATACTTAAAGGAATTTAATTTAGTAGTTACTTCTAATTTATAGTAAGTGAAAACTAAACTTAGAAAGTTCATTCTCTACATTCTGGCAGATGTGCTGCAAACTATTATGGCCCACAACCTGCTAATAGCCCTGTTTTACCTCCCTTTCACGCAGGTGCAGAAATCTGCCTCAGTATTAACATGTAAACAACCTTGTCACTTAACCACCATCATCCTCAGACTTCCAGAAAAACAAATATTATCAGGCAAACTCCAGATGCAGATTGCATTAGCTCAAGCCAGTTCTCGTTATCATTAGTGACCAGAACTGTCCTCCAGTTCTGCAAATGTGGACTCCCATGCACCTCACGCAGTTCTGGAGTAATTTTTATGTGTCCTATTTTTACTCCACACAGTTTATTTCTGCTCTTTTTTTTTTTTTTTAAACCAAGACACCATTTTTTAGCAGTTGACATTGAGACTCTGTGTAGCTGAATAAATGAATGTCAGGCTATTCAGTCCTGGAACCATGAAAATTTTTGGCATAGAATTTTTGTAGAACAACTCTTTCTTTTACATTATCAGGTTCCTCACTTTATCCTGGAAATTCTGAGTGGCCTCTGCCAACAAGAAAAGAGACATATGCCATTTTGCAAGAAGCATTCTTACTCATATGTGGCCTAGAATAAATTGTGGGTAATTTATAAAGATATAAACAATATTTAGAATAAACATTCATGTATAATAAATACTATGTAGGAATGAGAATATTCATGCACATGGCATGGGAAAAAGAGTTCATGATGTTGGTTGAATCTATATCTTTCCTTCAGTTATGGCACATCAGAATCACAGCATTATAGAAATGTGAAGGTTGAAAAATGCCTCTGAGATCATCAAGTGCAACCATTAACCCAGCACTGTGCTGTTCTCCACTAAACCGTGTTCCCAAATGCCACAACCACACATTCTTTGACTACTTTGAGCATTTGGGCCTTTATTCCCCCAAATCCTCACCCCTCTGACAGCCATGGTTACAACTGGCACAAAAGCTACAGTAGGAGATTAACATGGAGAAACTGAAAACATCTGATGGGTAAAATACCATCACGCACCCCTGGTCCTCTGGAGCTGATGTCCAACAGGAAAGATCAGCAGAAAGGGCATTCGAAGTGCTGCTATTGAAATGGCCTTAAGCTGAGCCAGGGAGACTCAGATTAGGTATTAGAAAAAAACCCAAATATTTTCACTGTTCGGGTGATCAGGCACTGGAACAGGTTGCCCAGGGAGGTGGTGCAGTCACCACCTCTGAAGGTGTTTAGGAGGTATTTGGTTCTAGAGTGCTGGTTCAGGGGTTGATGGTTGGACTTGAGGCTCTTAAATGCCTCTTCCAACCCTGATGATTCTGAAATTCTATGATTCTGTATTCAAAGCTGCTGCTGCAAAAAACCCTATGCATTTGGCAAAGGCACAGGCCGTTCCTCAGGCTCTGCATGACTAAGCTTATGTGAGCATCCGGCTCACGGCACAATTCGCGCCTCAACGTGTCGTGAGGGCCATCGACCGGCATTTCATGGTTTCTATTTCCCCTCCGGGCAGCGGCACCCGGGGAAGGCGGGGCGGGACAGTGTGGGCTGGGCTGGGCTGGGCAGGGCCGGGCACGGCAGGGCAGGGTAGGGCCGGGCGGGGCGGGGCGGGCACCCCGTGAGGGACAAAGCCGGGCTAAGGCCGCACCGGTGCCGGGCACCATCTTGACGGCCGGATTCCAAGGGTGTTCCCCCCCCTCTCCCGGCCCGGCCCGGCCCGGCCTTTGAGCCGCCGTTCGTTCATTNTCCCCCAAATCCTCACCCCTCTGACAGCCATGGTTACAACTGGCACAAAAGCTACAGTAGGAGATTAACATGGAGAAACTGAAAACATCTGATGGGTAAAATACCATCACGCACCCCTGGTCCTCTGGAGCTGATGTCCAACAGGAAAGATCAGCAGAAAGGGCATTCGAAGTGCTGCTATTGAAATGGCCTTAAGCTGAGCCAGGGAGACTCAGATTAGGTATTAGAAAAAAACCCAAATATTTTCACTGTTCGGGTGGTCAGGCACTGGAACAGGTTGCCCAGGGAGGTGGTGCAGTCACCACCTCTGAAGGTGTTTAGGAGGTATTTGGTTCTAGAGTGCTGGTTCAGGGGTTGATGGTTGGACTTGAGGCTCTTAAATGCCTCTTCCAACCCTGATGATTCTGAAATTCTATGATTCTGTATTCAAAGCTGCTGCTGCAAAAAACCCTATGCATTTGGCAAAGGCACAGGCCGTTCCTCAGGCTCTGCATGACTAAGCTTATGTGAGCATCCGGCTCACGGCACAATTCGCGCCTCAACGTGTCGTGAGGGCCATCGACCGGCATTTCATGGTTTCTATTTCCCCTCCGGGCAGCGGCACCCGGGGAAGGCGGGGCGGGACAGTGTGGGCTGGGCTGGGCTGGGCAGGGCCGGGCACGGCAGGGCAGGGTAGGGCCGGGCGGGGCGGGGCGGGCACCCCGTGAGGGACAAAGCCGGGCTAAGGCCGCACCGGTGCCGGGCACCATCTTGACGGCCGGATTCCAAGGGTGTTCCCCCCCCTCTCCCGGCCCGGCCCGGCCCGGCCTTTGAGCCGCCGTTCGTTCATTAACAAAGCGCAGCCCCGCTCCGCATTGTCCGCGCAGCGCCGCCCGCCGCCCCGCCCTCACGCGGCCGCTCCCGTGCTCCCCCCGCAGCCGCGACGCCGGCGGGCGGGGAGACAACGGCGGGGAGCCCTTCCCTTCTCTTC
>VXBA01001027.1:2105063-2140962 GCA_013399895.1 Serilophus lunatus | reverse complement strand
AATTTCCCGTATGGGGCTGTGGATTTGGCTTGGAAGTCATATGGTGGCTGTACAGTATGTACAGGCAGTTGGTTTTAAGGGATTGCCACCAGCTGATTACAGGAATTAGTTTTTTCAACTGGCCATCATAAATGGGAGATATGAGGAAAGAATGCAGTAAAGAATGCAGTGGGGTAACCTGCACCCCTTCCTGGGGAACCCTCTGCAATTTTTTACTAAAATCAGTAGATAATTTTGTAAATTAGATACATTTTTTGTTGAAGTACCACACAAACCCCCATTAAAATCGTTTGCATCTAGAACAGGATGCTCTGAACAGAATTGATTCTCCCTTTCCTTGCCTGTTAGGAAGCCCAGAATTTGGAAACACTTCTGGGCTTTCCATTTACAAACCATGGCTGAGTTGTTTCTTCTGCTTAAGAGAAATGTGAGACTCCTGGGGGGATGAGGAGGTGTGCTGAATTCTTGGACTGAGGGGATCTGTTTGCACAGAATTTATTACAAGAAGCCTGATTTAAAATCTGCAGTGATGACGTTTCCTCCTAAGTCAGAATTGTGAGACTTGGATGGGAACCGTCAGAGATTTTAGCCCTGTGAGCAGTGACTAACAAAAGAGGCTGTTTTAATTAAAAATGGCATAATGGCTTTGAGATCAATGAGATGGGGATTAAATCCAGTGATGGCATCTTCATGGTGGATGAAGGCAGGTTGGAATGATTGGATGCACCAAGATCAAAGCCCCAACTCAGAGTAATCCACTGTTAATGTGGAGAGCAGAAAACCCCACGATCACCACAAAAAAACCTCCCAAAACTGAACAGACCAAACAAACACAATTTTAAGAGATTGTTCTTCTGATCTACGTGCAATGAAATGTGTCAGTGACTCCATTTTGTGAGTCTGACTGTTGAGGAAGGCAAAGGTTGTGGATGTATTTTGGAACTGGATGACACTCGTAGTCACTTGCTGATGAAAGTTTCTGAAGCAAAGAAGAGAGGTGTGTCAGTCTCATTTAGAAAGTGTCCTATTTTGGGCACCAGTAGCATTGATCCTGCTGTGTGCAAGATAATGAGAAGAGGCTCGTCTTGTCTGAGCCACAGGACGTTTATGGAAGGTGGCAAAAGTTTTCTGAAGAGAAAAGCAGAATTTGTGAGATGGGTTGAAGTTTGAGGTTTGGCCTTAGAGCAGTCTGAATTCAGATACATCAGCACAATATAGCTCCAGGTACATGATGTGAGAAAGATCCTCCTGTGCCAACAGAGAGAAAACCCAAAATAATTAAACATTAGCAAAAAAGACTTCTTTTAAAATGAGTTGTTACTATGATCTGCAACTTGACTGTAGTAAAAAAAAAAGTAACAAATCTGTTGGAGCTTTATAGTGGGTTTTCAATACTTCTGGAGTTATGACCGTGGTGAGTGATCCTCTTTATAGTTTGTTTTTTTTCTTTTTCAGTTTTAACAGGGGATTCTTCATACCTGTACAAAGAACATACATTATATATGTATACATTATAGTTGCTACAAATTAGTACAGAAAATGAGGTTCTTTGTTAAAAATATGTGAAAACTCAAAAAATGCTTTTCATGATGCATAAGTCAGTGGACAGTAACTGCGGTTATGGTAGATCCCAGAGTAACTTTTTGTACAAGAGAGAGCAGAATTATGATACAATTTTTAAACTTCTATTTCTAAATAAGCAAACTAATTTATGCTTTCTATTTTTTTTTCATTTGCTTTACATAAGTGATATAATCTAGAGAGGAGGACAGCATTTACATTGGTTTATCCCAGGTTCTGAACCATTACACAACAGAGCCACTTCTGCAGCTCAGAAGACTTTGCACATGTATGATAACATTGAGAACTCATTGCCTTTGGAGAACAGATGGATGGCACTGGTGGGGCTCAGGGTGGTCATGGGCTTCTGAAAAATGGGCAGGTCTGTGTTGTGGAACAGGGGGCAGAACAGACAGGGTTGCTGAAGTCCAGTAGTTAAGGGTTGGCTTTCGTTAGAGGTGCAGTGAGGGCTTCCTGAGAGCAGAACAGTTGATGCTTTTTAGCAAGGGCTGGATGGCAGGTTAGGTTTTGCCTTTGGGACATCAGAGCTTTTGAATATGTGAAATGGCCAAAAATACCTGGATTTATTTGGCCTCTGTGACAGTGAAAGCTGAACACTCCCAGGGCTCTTGGTCTGACTGCAGTGCTGTCAGGATGGTGATTCTCTGTCATTAAGATCAGGAAGTAATTGACTGAATCCCAGAGGATTGAGGGAGGCAGAGGCTGGGAATTCATCTGTTCCACACCCCTGCTCAAGCAGGGCCACCCAGAGGCAGTTGCCCATGTCCACATGGCTTTTGAATATCTCAGAGGATGGAAAGCCTACAACCTGCCAAACAACCTGTGCTTCTGCTCAGTCACTGTTGTGGGGGAAAAAAAAAAAATCCTGACATTGATCCAGGAATTTCTGTGATCCAGTTGGTGCCCATTGCCTCTGGACCTGCCAGTCGTGAAGGGCTCTTGGAAGAGCAAGGCAGAAGCTCCTGTTCTCCCCAATATCTCCATCAGTCTGCACATGTCACTTGTGTGCAAATTAGAGCCCTGGTGATGCTCATTGTTCCAGAGTTGGGATGTCAGCTCTGTGCCATAGGTTGGGCTTTACAATAAGGGCCAAGGTGCATAATAAATTGAACACCACATCACTTCCTCTATCTGAGTCTTTCAGTGGCATCTGAATAACTGAAAGATATGTTGTGTTCTTCCTCGTAGGGACTGGCATGTGGTAGAAAATGGGCTCTGTGGTGTTGTGCCTTTGTTGTTCTTTCAGTTCTACAGTAGTAAGTGTTTAGATTGTCTAAGGGCATAAATAAAAACATGAATTAGAATGGAACTCAACCTTTAATTTACAAGTTCTGAAGTGCTTCCTTGTTTGTCTGCTGCTCTTTGAAGAGGTACAGTTGTTCTGGTAACAGGACCGAGCAAAGTGCTGGTAGCAGGAGTTTGCCTTGGCCTCGAGGGAGAGACTGGCCAAAATACTACTAAGGGAAAAGTGATGAATGAGAAGTACGTAGCGTTTCTTCACATGTAGAGAAGTATGATGAGCAATTCTGTGGGAGAAAAGAGTTTATGCATCAATAAAAATATAATTACCTTTTAATTTTTCTTACGGTTTTTAAATTAGCAGCTTTGAAAACAAGTTGAGTTGCTCTGAGTGGCTTTTAGCTGGGTGGTTATTAAACTTGGAAATGGTCATCAGCACACACTTCTTCATGCCCAATTACTAGACCAGGAAACACAGTAACTGAGATGACCTTTGCTTTTTCTTTAGAGGTCTCAGCTGTCTTAACAATGGTCAGTATTTTTTTTGTCACATCTAGCCCTGTATCTGTGGGAGTGGGAAATTTCAGACATTTTAAAGTTGCTGGTGGTCTCTTGAAAGTTATGTAGAGTCCTGCAAAAAGTAGCTCTAGTCCTTGTTGCAGCTGACAGCCATTTGCTTGAGCCTTTTAAGCTGAGAGCAGGAAGATGCCAGAGGCAGAGTTTATTGATTGCTGAGGTACAGGACCAGTGGAAGGTGTCTTCCAGAAGTTTTGCCCTTTGGGAATATGTGTATGAAGAAAGCAGTGCAGTCAGTGAGTCATTCAGTCTTCCATGAATAAGCCTAAACCAGGGGGTTCAGTTTTGAGGCTCTTGCATAACTGTCAGAGGGACTCTTGAATTTACATACTGTGATAATTGTGAATGGAAATAAACAGTAAAGTCATAAATGAAACTGTGGTTGATAAAATTGGTGTGATAATTCAGGATATTTTTCATACCTGATGCCTGTTTGTAACGTTGTGTTTTGCAGCAAGCTACAGCTGCTTGCTTTTATCAGTTCCTTGTATAAACAGGTGCAGCTGATCACTCCTAAGGAAAATAATATTCACCAAGTTTGGTCTTTCTCCTCAAGTGATTTGTTTATTTACAAGTTTCTTGCATTTGCTATGATTTATTTTTTTTCCTTGGGGTCTCAGCATGAGATACATTGCTTAGTAGTAATTATTTCATGAAGCAGTTGTGTGTCAGTGTTAGTTACAAATACAAGGGTTCTTGCTTCTGAGAGGAGGGAAAGGCTTGGTAATTGGATATAGGCAGCTTGACCTTTATGTCACTGGTTCAGAAACAGTCCATGGTACCAAATGCAGAAGTGATTGCTGTTTGACTCAGCAGTGGGTAAGGTGATCTTAATGCAGTTTTTAGTGTGCAGGTATTTGCGAGGGACTCAAAAGCCAACATAGTGGCTGTCACTGGAAAGAAAGTTTGCAGCTCAACTGGCAGCATCTCAGTTTTAGGTTGGCTCCCCCTGTTTGGGGTCAGATGAACTTCAAAAGGCAGGATGCAAAGGGAACTTGGATTGCATTTGCCTGTTTTACATATTTTGTGATGTTGCCTGGAACTGGATTAAAAAAAGGTAGTGTGTGTATATTTATACACACACCCCCCAGAGTTACACAGTTCACTGTAAGGGCACCTCAGTATGCCTTGATCCGTTTATGTTATCAGCAGATCCTAATCCTAAATCCATGAGCAAAACCCAGGTAAAAGGGAAAGAGAGTGTGTGTGTGTGTATGTCTGTTATGAAATGAAGCAGTCTCAGCTGTAGGGATTCTGGTGGCAAACAGTTCCTTCACAGTTCCCTGCCCTGTTCCTCCTGCACTCAGCAGGGCCCCGGTTGGAGCTGCAGGGTTTGATCCCCTCCCATTCCAGGTGCTGGTGTTAGGAGCCCGGCTCCTGCCAAGTGAGTGGCAGAGACAGGTCTGAACCCAAGAGCCCGTGGAGCCAGCAGGACATTAATAGCTGTAGTACAGTACAGGCTCTGCCTCCTGAGCAGGGCACCCATGGGCTGCCAGGGGTGACTGACACCAGTATCTGCGCAGGCCACACCACACGCCTGGCAGGGTGAAGTCATGGCAGTATTTCTTCCCTCCTTGCCCTGCACAGTGGTGGACGTAGTGTGACACACACACAGGGGTTATGTGTAAGCTGCCTTGCTGATAGTACAAGTCCACTGTATTTATTGATGTGTTTGGTGTGTTGTTAGCTCTGCCTCATGGCCTCTGTTGGGAATAAAGATACTGGAATTACATATTTGGAACATAGGACCCTTCAAACTTAGATACTGCATTATCTATCTTGGGCAGCACTTCTAAATTAAATTTCAGTAATGGACTACCTTGTTCATTTGAGCAAAAGTTAAGGTGATCATTTCTTAATTTAGTAGAGAATGTTTTTGGTACAGTATCAGATGTGTTTAGTACAAATCTATTTATATAGGTTACCTCACTGATGAAGAGCTCCTTCAAAACTGCCTAGTTGAAAAACAGGATATTTACATTTCAATTTACAGGATTTACTATAACTTTTGATACAAAAAAATCTGGTTTGTTTTGTGAAATACTTTAATATCTTGGGGTTTTTTTGTAAAACCTTTATTTTAAATTAAATAATCCAAGACTCTTGGAACACTTCTTTAAAATCTACACTAAATCTCATCCTGACACACATGGGACCTATTTTTGTTTTTCTGTGAGTGACAGCTGATAATGTGTATTCAGGGTTGTAGGTAGCAAAGTAGTATGCAGGAATTTTTACTTTCAACAAATATTCTAATGATACTTTTGGCGTTGTTCTTGGCAATAACGGAGTAATTTCTTAGAAAACTGTACTTAAAACTTCTGTTGAATTCTAATTATTTCTAATTGCATTACAAATGAACCATACAGTCTGTAATACCTTGCAGACTTCTGTGCTTCAGTTGCTGTAAATGTGATCTCATCCCCACAAGCTGTAGAGGAATTGAGAGTAGCAGGAGGAATTGTACTTGTGATTTTTAATTTCAGTGTTGCTCCTTCACTATTAGTCTTGTGTTTGTCTGCTCAGACTTTTTTCAGGCCTCACAACAATATAATTACTTAATAATTAGGTAATTTCATTTAATACTTTACCTATGCGCTTTTGTGACCTGAAGTACATAGTTACTTCATAAATGTTATACTTTGAGTATTCTTTATATGTAAATGCTGGGGTCAGAAAGAGCTTGGGAATTCCTTCCACCTGAAAAAGCTCTTCAGGGGATTCCAAGCCAGCTGCCCCCATGGCTGCTGGCCCTGGGTCTGTTCTGTCCTGTGGGAGGGGAGAGCAGCACACACACTTGGAACTGGGAAGGAGTCCCTGAAACCCACATGGTGGTGTAAAATGTCCAGAGTGTCTGCTGGAATTTGTACTTTAGGTTTTATTCAAGTGTCCGGTGTTTGCCTGTGTGCAGCTGAGGTTTGTGCAGTGTCAGCTGTTGGTCTGTGGGAGCCATCTCTGTGTCACTGCTCCCCTTCAGCTTTGGCATTGAGCACTGGGCCCTGGAAAGCTGCTTGTGAGTACTGAACCTGTTTTACCTGTTGATAGGCTGATTGTCTGAAATCCTCCAAAGTCAAGGCTCTTGGGTTCCTCTTTTACACTTATTAATGAAATCTGTAGCTAGTCACTGCATTCAGGGCTTTCTAAACTCTGCAGAGCATTAACTTCTGAGCGTTTTAGAGATGTTTTATGGTACCTGATTTTGAATCTCTCTTGATTCTGAAGTTTTGTGTTTTATCAAGGGACAGAACTGAATTCAGATTTGCAGAATAAGTTTTTAGCTACTATAGGGTGATTTTAGAAACTAAATACATGAGTACTTTGAGAACACAAAGTAATATAAGAGGTCGGGCTCAGCTTTGAAATAAAGCAGCATGAAGAGGGAAAGGCAGACTCTTGGAATTGAATCATAGACTCTTGGAATGCAGATAAATGGCTGATAATCTCTCTCTGTAAGTGCTGCTTTCTGTTGATAAGTTGTCATGTAGCAGAGTGTTGGACTGCCTGAAGTTAGTTTGCAGTGCTGTGACTTCAGTGTTTTGCTTCTGGATAGAGTTTGGATGAATTGTAATAGAATAACTCTTATTTCCTGCAATTCGTGCCATGTTAATTTGTCCTCATGTGAGGGCATATTTAAAAGGGATATTTGGTAGCACAAGCTTTGGTAGAAGTTCTGCTTTACCTCTGTTGCTGATTTACACATACTTTAGGCAATAAAACTGTGTATGTTCTTCGCATCTTTAAACAGACAGAGCTTTGTGTTCCCATCCAGTTTACCTGTCCAGAGACTTCCTTGAAACTGGAAGTCCCTGATGATGGGTGTATTTTATTGCCAGCTGTTTCAGTTACTTACCTTTCAAAGAAGGAGATTTGCCTGCCTTCCTCTGCAGTGGCAGGATGGCCTTTGAGAGGGTTTATTTTGTTAGGAGCACACTCAAAAGGTCCAGCAAGATGATTTCTGGTGACCTGCTTTGTTCAGGGTTACCAGTGTGCTTTTTGCTAGAACCAGGCTTTCGTGTTGCTGACAGATGGAAGCTCAGGGAGCAGAACAGCAGGTTTTGAGCAAATGCCTTCACAGCATTGCCTGAGTAGAGCTCAGGTAAAAGGAGATTTGTTTTTATAGGCCCTTTGCAGCCAGCTGTCAGTGTGTGCTCCTTTACTGTCCATCATTACATGGAGGGATCTCCTGTGTCAAAATTTGTCTTTCCCTGAGCTGACACATAATACCTCTGTGGGCTGGTGGCTCCTTGCACAGCTGGTATGTTCTTTGCCCTCCTCACTTGGCAGTTTCTTAAGTGGATATAATCCATTCAGCAGATTTCCTAGAACTTCTCTGAACATAGCTGTGCAGCTCTCTTACTCCTATAAAACTGCAGGATGCCCCTTGACCACTCTGCTTGGGCAGATATGAGGCTGTAGCAAAAGCAGGAGTGGTGTTCTTTTATCTTTTTTTAAAATATTTTTCCAGCATTCCTGCCTGCCTTAATCAATAAATGCAGGAACTTAATTTCTGCATGGATATTTGGATGTAATATCAGGTTGATCTTTGGTAGGTTTTTGACATAATCAGTGCCCCCTAAATAAAAGCACAAAAAATCTGGTGAAACACCATATTCTTTTTGTATTCTTGAGAGGTCCTGCAGGCATTTGGCCTCACATAGTCCCCAATTTAGTACCTGAAAGATGATACTATAACTAGCTCAGTGGCAGCCTCTACTGCTGAATTGGGTCCAAAGTTGCTGCCACAGCATTCTGGGGGACAGTTTTTTGGGATTCAGTTCTGTGTTGAGAGGGAAACCAGTGGATAAAATACAAAACTTGTGATAGTAGATCAGTTGTAAATGTGCTGGTCAGATCTGAGCAGTCACGTGAAGCAATTCCTGTGCTCTATACATCTTGGAACAGCCTGCTAAGGATATCCGCAACCTTGTGTGAACAGTGGGAGTGTGTCTTGGGTCTTTCCTAAATTGTAACCTGGGTGTTAATGGTGCTCTTAGCTCAGTCTCAGGCTGTATTGAAGTTACTGCCTTGTGTTGATTTGCTTGCATTCTTATAGCACAAATGTTTGTGTTTTAGGGATTTATCAAAGATGTTCATGAGGACTCACTCACAGTTGCATTTGAAAACAAGTAAGTATTTTATTTTAAAAATAATAATTGGAAAATTAGGTTGTTGGTTTTGCTGTTACTTTTTTGGTTGGGGGTTTTGCCATTGAGAGGAAGCAGATTTCATCAGAAAGGTGTAGTTCTACAGTACAGGCTCACTATTCTGGTCAGCTTCCATGAACTGCCTTCTTGAATCTCTGTATCAGAACTGAGCTCATCACTTACACAGTCCTGTCCATCCTTTGGTGTCTTTAGTGATGCCCATAGATATGTCAACCAGGTTTAATTAAAGTAAGAGTTAGGGGCCCAGGCTTCATACTCTTACACAAAATCAGAAAAAGATGAAAAATAGCAAAGTACTTAAATAAATAATTCTGTATATGTCTAATCTGAGGATGCTGGTCAGTGCTGTCAACCAGGGAAAACCAGAAATGTCCTGATGGTGATTTTTTTAATTGTTAAGAGAATAAATACGTGTATATATCCAGTCAAAAGACCTATTGTTTTTGAGTGGAAAGGAGTGCAAATCTGTAAGCAAATTTTGAGAAATAATTATCCAGAAGGCCGCTCTTCATTGAATATATAAACACATCATTGCTGCTAGACACCTATAGTGACAAGCCAAGGATAATCCATGGGATGGTAAAGTAGAAATGAGTACCTGTTGTTCATTGTTCAGACTGATAACGCTGTGGATTACCTGAGAGATTCCAGGGCTAATTCAAAATACTCTGTGAGCTATGTCCTCTTTCCTGTTTCCGTGTTATTAGGTGGGGATCCTATAAAATGTGTCAGCTTTTGATGTGGAAGTTGTTACTGAACTCTGCCAGCTCTAACCTGTAGATTAGTCTTTCAGCCTTTCTTCAGGAAAGATTGCTGAGTAATGAAGGAAATACTAGGGAGTGTGCAAGTGTGTCTTTATAAACAGTATTTATAATCCTGGTTACATAATCCCGGGGAGGTGTGTGTGTACATATATACAAGTGTGTAAAGAGAAATCCTGGGGGGAAAATTAGTAATCCTGGGGTTTACTCTGCAAAGTCCAGTCTTTTTTTCTTTCTAACCTGTGTTTTCTAGTCCTTTTGTGAAAATCAGAAGGTGAGTTGGCAGCCGTAATTTGTACTCACACTGAGGTGGTTATGGGAGCTGTTACCATCTCCTAGGTTTTCATACCCCCACCCTAAAACCCAACAAATGAAAAAAATTGGTTCCTTCACTCTATCCATGGTCTGAAGAGATGTGACAAATACTCAGTTTCATATTCAACCATATTATTTTTAAAAGAAAAGCAATTGACTTTTCTTTGCCTTCAAAGTCTATATTTTCATGTAGAAACAAAGTAAGCTAAAGGATGTGCCAGTGGTTGACAGCACTGGTCTAATTGTTAGCAAACACATTTCTAGGATTCATCATCCATGTCATCCGTGTGTTTTACAGAAAGCCTGGCAGCAGCAGCCATGTTCCAAAAAGGATGGGCTACAACATATGCAGAGTGTTCTGTTGACTAAAAATAGGTCTGAGCAGAAGTGTGTACAGAGTTCTAGTCAAATTACTCTGTGACGTAAATCTGATCAATTCTTAGACTTTTTGCTGAGTTCAATTTATAAAGGCTTTAGTAGAACTGAAGTTGGTTAAGTGTCCTGTCCTGAATGTTTCATAGTTACCACCACTAACTAAATATACACATCTAAACTGTCACTTTGTATTTTTTGCTATTGTCAGCCAATCTTTCTTTACAGCTCTTGTGAGGTTCTCATAAGTTAAGTTTACTTGACTGCTAATGATGATTTTTTTTGGCCATAGTCTCTGGACAGGTAGCCTTGATTCTTTTTAGGGACATTTTTTGAGGGTTGAGGAGGCAGAGAAGAAATGCAGAAGCTTCAGGATCTGGAAACCTTTATTACTGTGTGAGACAGAAAATTGGATGTTGAGGTGCAGTTTTGTAGGGGCTCGTTGGAGTTCAAAGCAGTCATATTAAAAGAAAGGCTTCTGCCTTTTAAGAAAGAAGCAGACACCTCCCTTTTTTGTAAGTTATACCTTGCAACTTAGGTGTCAGTTCTGTCAGGTCACCTTAGTAGGTAGTTTGTGGCCAGTCACAAGTAATTTCTTAAAACATCTTGGTTTGCATTTTACCAGTGACATGCTCCAATTTTGGACTCGAAAGTTTTTATCAATGAAACTTCTGCTCATATTCCAAAAACTGAGCCTTTTGTGCACTTCCCCACTGTGGGCTTCCTCCACTGGCAGAGAGGGGAAGGAAAAACCCAAACCATGAGATGGGTAACAATTATATTTACAACAAGGGCAATTGAATTGCAAGTGATTTTTACCAGGGCCCTTTACCATTTCTCAGAAATAAAGTGCAATTTATATGAGATTTTATGGCCAAAATACCTTCCAACCGCAACAAAAGCTATCCATGTCATAGAGTCCTCGAGGTTGGAAAGGACCTCTAAGATGAAGTCCAGCCATTAAACCAGCACTGCGGTGTTCACCCTTGAGCCATAGCCCCGAGTGCCCTGTCCATGTGCCCTTCTGGGGGTGGTGATTCCACCTCCTCCCTGGACAGTCCATTCCAGTGCCTGACCATCCTTTTAGTGAAGAAATTTTTCCTAATAACTAATCTAAACCTTCTCTTGCTCAACTTGAGGCTTTTTCCTCCTGTCACGTCAGTTGTTAGGTGGGAGAGGAGACTGATCTCCACCTGGCCACAGCCTCCTTTCAGGTAGTTGTAGAGAGCAGTAAGGTTCTTCTGAGCCTGGTTCTCTCCAGGCTGAGCCCCTCCAGCTCCCTCAGCTGTTGCTCATCAGATTTGTGCCCCAGACTCTTCTGAGTGTGTTCCAGCACCTCAGTAATAATCTTCATAGGTTTTTGTTGGTTTTCAAACTATAGTTAAAAAACAAGTTTTTAATGAAGTCTAGAGCAAAACTGTGTGGTACATCACATCTTCATGAAGTGAGGTACTTGAGGTTAAAGCAAATGACTAGCAGTAATGTTAAGTACATCATCTAATAATCTTTCGTTGGAGTTTTATGAAAGCCATTAGTGAACCCAGTCAAATTTTTCAGTCAATTTAAAGATTTTGTCATTAAATATCTTCCCAAATACTGTTTTTTTCTTGACGTGATTGTTTTGCTTACAAGGTTTGATCTCTACAGACTCAATTATATGGAAAGAACAAGTTCTAACTACGCCGAGAGTTCTAAAATTATTTTTCTATCATTTTCTTCATTTTAATGTGTAATGGCTCTTCAACTTTCAGTTGGCAACCAGAGCGCCAGGTGCCCTTCAATGAAGTCAGATTACCACCACCCCCTGATATCAAGAAAGAAATTGGTGAAGGAGATGAGGTGGAGGTAAGTGTATCCTCATGACCTGTCCAGAGCTGTAAGTAGTTGTCCTTTCAATGTGGTAACTTTAAGTGTGTTATGAAGGGGAAGATTTAAAATGGAGGAAGTCTCAAGAAATGGATGCATTAGAATTTCAGTGAAGCTGTGACATTTCAGATTTCCACAAAACCACCAAGGGAAGCTTTTCAGAATCTAAAACTTAAAATAGCTGAGTAGGTTTTAGTACTGAAACAAAAACTAGGCAGTTTTTGTTTTTGACCTGGAATTCAAGTGTTGGAAATGTTTTGATATGGAGATGTAATAAAGCTCCTCCAATAACAAGAGTTTTAGCCCTACTGAAGTATCTGGTACAATGTGATAGGAGATTGTAAGAATTACACTGTTCCTGCAGAGAAACTGTTAATTAGAAGTGATGTGTTAAACCAGGAAATCAGAAGGTGCATGTTCTGTTCCCTGATGATTGTAGGATCTTCAGTGATTCAGTAATTACTGAAAGTTACATTTTTTTCCTTTACTTGTCCTTAAAATCAAAGTAAAGAGTTTCTTAAGGACACCTTGATAATTTTGGGCTATTAATCTAAGAAAATATGTAATATAAATCCTGGACTTTTCTATTCCTTTATTGGAAATACATGCTTTATTAGAGGGTGTATGTAAAGAGTTACTTTCTATCTCCACACTACTGTAAAATTTGGTTAGTGTGCATGGAAGTGACTTTGGCCTGTCAGAAGTGTGTAAGGAGTAAATGAAACTTGTAGAAGATGAGGAAACTGATTTTTCAAAAGTCCTCTGTTCTACATCTGATCTTGCATTAACTTGGGAGCATTTGTTTAATATAGACCATGTAGCCATGTGATGACTTGGTTCATTTCAGTAGTCCTTGGTTTATCAAGTAAGCCAAGGACAAAACAGGAAACTGAATTGAGCAGTTATTCTATGTGTGAACTTCCAGTGTGAAGATAATGTTTGAGTTTACTGAGGAATTGCCCCTGAAGAAGTATTTAGCCAAGGTTTTCTCTTTCTTTAGAAATTTCTGTTGAATTGTCATTAATATATGCAAAGGAAATCTGTTCTTGCAAGAAGCATGTGCTGGGATAATTTACAGAAAAATTACTTCTGTGTAGAGTACTGTTCCATTCTAACGAAAATTAGAAAAGTTGAGTGGTTCTTTCCTCATTCTGTGTAGAGGTAAGTGAATTGTGTTTGCATGTGCTTTCAGTGTTTCTTACAACTTCCATTTTCAGGTTTATTCCAGGGCAAATGACCAAGAACCTTGTGGCTGGTGGTTGGCAAAAGTTCGAATGATGAAGGGAGAGGTAAATGATTATATTAAAAGCTGTTGATTTCATGATGTCACATTAAATACAGTAAATAGTTCTTTTTCATGAAAAAACTCTGAATAAAGTACTGCAAATACAAAAACATGACAAAAGAGAATGATAAATTGAGAGCACTTTGGAATGACCCATGTTGCACTGCACAGCAGAGGGTTGTGTCCTTAAAGCAGAGTAGTTTAATTGCTTGGAGGATTGTGTGCTTGCACAAGGACAGGACTTACAACAAACCTGCTTTGTGAGTTGAACTTGGAGCTAAAAACTGAGTAAAACACCTGTGGTTGAAATATGTTTATCCTCCATTAAGGAAGCTGCTGTAGCTATTGCTGTGGGTTGGTTTTGCTGTGTTTTTACTGAGTATAGTGCAAGGGTGCTGATTGTTTTGCTGTTACATATGTCAAGTTTCTATTTTATCATAAATAAAAGTTTAGTTGCATCTGCCAAGTAGTTTTCATTTTACCACAAATAAATGGTTAATTGAAGCTGCCAAGTAACTTGTAGATTCAGACACTTCAGTGTATAGAGCTGTGGCAAAATTAAAGCAAGAGAATTTAACTTCATAGTAGCAAGGGTCCTGGGCTTTGATGCTCTGACTGTATTGGGTTCCTAAAGCCAAAGAGAGCAGCGTTGAGGAAAAAATAATTTTCCAATTTGTAATATTTTGTAAAAAGTGTCAACAGGTAGCAATTTCCATTGAGCTCTATAAGGGCAAGGTGGTGGTAAAACAGTTACTAGGAAGATTGAGTGTCTTCATCCTTAGGGATGAGCAGTTTGTTAAGAAAACAAGATAAAAGGAGACAAACTGATTTAAATGATAGTTTATCTTTTTGGGCTAATATGCCTTTTTTACATGTCACAGAAATTTGAAGTTTTGCTATCAGTTTAAAGTTTTGCACCTTGCTGTGCTGCTTATTTTCAGAAAAAGTAGTGAAAGAAAAACTTTTAATTCTGATTTTAATTTTTATCCCATTCTTAACCCTTGGATAGCTAGTGTGTTTATGTAGGATTATCAAATTGTTATTTTATGGAATTTTCCCCAAAAGAAGTCTCAGTTCAGCTTCTTTGTGTAATCTTCAATGTGGCTCCATATTCAGATTTCTTCCTCTAAGTATATGTGAAATTTAGAGACAACCCATTTGTGTAATGATGGTTTGCTTTATGATTGTTCTGATATCCAAAATTATCTGTAACTGTGGGATTTCAGTTTTTAGAGTGTGTAGTGGTAGATTTCTTAAATTCACTTGTATGTTTAGTGTTTATTTTTCCTTATTATTACTTGAAGTTTTGATACATTTCAAAGTAGCTTTATATGATCAGGATGATTCTGAAGATAGACTTAAAACTTGAAATTAAAAACAGAATGTAGGGAAGTGTCACAAACATAATGATTGAATTTTTCTGGATACTTGAGTAAATTGTGTGTATTGAGGAAAAACAAGTAACATTTTCAAGGAAGGAAGAGGACAATGTACTGTTGCATTCCTAAACTGCATACAGGTGGAAGGGGAGGAGAAGGCTGCATCCCTGACACCAGGCTAGGCTGCAGGGATACTGTACACACCAACTTCTTTGTACTTGCACGTGTTGGGTGGAAGTGTAGGAGTAGATTATTGGTAACTTAAATCTTCTTAGTTCTCATGTGTTCCTAAATTTGGCATAGTGTGTGTCAAAAAGATTGAATTTTTATTTTCCTTTTGTCACAGTGGATTTGCCTTGTTTGTTTTAAAGTGTTGCAGAGTAGGTATTTCTATGAAGAATGATTCTCTATTAGGTGTTACTTAGAATTAGAGCTTCGGTGAACATTTTGAATTTTGGAACTTTAATCAAGGTATTTGAAAGAGGGATGGGCATAAGAAAAATCAATCCAATATGCTGCTCTGGGGGACTGATTGCTGTGTCCTGACTTCACTGAGGTATCAGAGGGATGCTGAAGTATGTCCAGGCTCATGTGTGTAGAAATGTAGCATTATATCAACTTAGATTTATGTTCTTGGTACTTCCTTGGTGATGCTGGTGATGTTACTTTGTCTCTGTTGCTCCTTACTGGAGTTGCCATTTAAAAAAAAATTCTTCCCTAGTTTTATGTCATTGAATATGCTGCTTGTGATGCCACTTACAATGAAATTGTCACTTACGAACGACTCCGACCTGTGAATCAGAATAAGACTGTCAAAAAGAACACCTTTTTCAAGTGCACAGTGGATGTTCCTGAAGACCTGAGAGATGCGTGAGTAGCTCTGCACACTTCAACAGAGCCTTTACTTACTTGGGAGGGAGGTAAAACAGACTTGACTTGTATTTTCAAGGCCAGAAGAGCCTTAGGGGTGGCTGAGGCTGCAGTAGCTGGTTCAGAAGGTGCTGGCAGAGATCTCTGCTGAGCTTTCAAGTTGGGGACAGAAGGCAGGCTCTGAGGTGGGAGCTTTGGTTGGTGTTTTGTGCCTGTACAGGTGATGCACTTCACAGTGGGCCTGTTACTGAGACTTGTCAGATCACTGTGATGGCACAGAATCCACAGAGAAACAGGCTGTGGAACCATGTTAAGGAAAATGGGAACGTTTTGCACAGTCTCTGCCATAAACTACAGAAACATTCTCGGGTCTGATCATGTTATTACACGTTCAGTTTGGATGCAGCTTGCTGAAATAACAATCTCTGTCTCCTTAGGTGTGCTAATGAAAATGCCCATAAAGATTTCAAGAAAGCTGTGGGAGCATGTCGAATTTTTTATCATGCTGAAACTGCTCAACTAATAATACTGGTAATTACTTCTATGTAAATGTTGAATTCTCAGTATGTTATTTGTGGGAAGTACACAGCCAGCTGTGTGTGTGTATGGAAAATTGTTTAACTTGTCAAGCTATATAAATTGTGAGAGAATTAATATAAGTAGATGTTTAAATTTAATCTTTGGAGGTAGACCTGCACTGTATACAACCTAAATTTAGGAACAGCTTTCAGTCTCATTGTTTTTATGACTTTTGTCATTGTCAGCTGAGTGCCATTTTATTGATTTTAGCAGGTGGTTTACAGGTAACTCCAGCTCACTCTTCTTGGAGCAGTAGCTTTCCTCCTGTGCTGTGTTAAGCTGTGCAGTTTGACCCACAACTGGGTTTCCACATGCAGAACTGCACCAGTTTAGTTCAGCCATTATGGAATTGTTCCCTTAAATTCTTATTTGGTGGCTTTCTCTTACTACATAGACTTGTCCCAGCATTAATTTCTCTTCATGATTCCATTATCCACTTGAACCTCACTCTGCAGAATTGTGGTGTCCTTGGTTTTTTCCTTAACTCTGTCATTCAGACAGCGAGGGACAAGAATGTGTAAGGTAGAAAGATACTTGTTTGTCTGGGGAACATCAAGAGGAAAGAGTTACTGTGTGTATTCAGCAGCAAAATCTTCAATATGAGACATGCTATGAGTGAGAACAGATAATTGATGGTGGTGCTGAATTTCTCATGCTTTGCTTTGAAGAGCAATGTTCGTGTAAGGTCTGGAAATTGAGATCATATTCATGACTTAGTTCCAGTAGGTTCCTGATTTATCATTTAAATGTGGATTTGCTTAAAAAGGCAAAACTTGATGTTGCTTCTCTTTTGTAGTCTGCCAGTGAGGCAACAGTGAAGAGAGTGAACATCCTCAGCGACATGCATTTGCGCAGCATTCGCACCAAGCTGATGCTTATGTCGAGAAATGAGGAAGCTACAAAACACTTGGAGGTAAGTCAGAGCTGGTGGTTCTTGTTGCTTGGAACTGAGCTCCCAGCAGTACACTGCACTGAGTGCATGGGGGTGAGTCTTCCTTTGTTTTCCTTTCAGTGCACAAAGCAGCTTGCTGCAGCATTTCATGAGGAGTTTGTAGTCAGAGAAGATCTGATGGGACTTGCTATAGGAACACATGGCAGTAACATACAACAAGCCAGGAAGGTTCCAGGAGTTACTACCATTGAACTTGAGGAGGATACCGGTACTTTCAGAATCTATGGGGAGGTAAGGGGAGAACTTTTTTATCAATCTTGGGAGCATTTCACTTTGTATCTGCTTTAAGAGTGATGGGAGCTGTAGTCAGAGTTAAGAACTGGAAACACCTGAATAGTCAAGAGCATCTATGTGTGTGGTCACACTATAACAGCTTCTATATGTGTTTGAAATACAAGCCTGTGTTCTGTCCTCATCACTCCGTGTGCTGATGCACAAAGGCTGTAACTACACTGTGTATCTCAGGTCAACCTGAGAGAAGTGTCATTTCTTGCTCTTTTACTTGATATTGGATTTGTTGGTTGCTTTTTTTTTTTCTTCAGAACTTGTCGGTTCTCCACCCTTTCTAGTTTCTGTGTGTTTTGCTGTGTGGTTTCTGTTCCTCTGAGGTATCCAGGTGTCTTAAGGTGTGTCTGTTGCTTCTAACCCTTTAATTTTGCAATTCACTGCTGGCTTGGCAAAATAATGATGTGCTCCAAGTGACTCCATTTGTGTGACTATTCTAAATCTCACAACTGCCTTGAAATGTAGCTGGTCTTTGGACCAAAACAATGGTCCATTCGGGAACCAGAATAGTAGAGACTAAGATGCCACCATGTCCAGGGCCTTGTTAGAAGGGTTTTATCCCATGTTACCACCTCTACAGGTGCCACTCACAGAGTTTCTGATGTAAACACTTACAGAAATCCATGGTTGTCTGCTGCTTCAAGGATGTGAGGTCTTGAATTCTGCTCCATCTCTATGTCAGGAGTAGAACCTGGTTGTGTTCCAAGGGTCAAATGAAGTTGATCCTGTGGAGAGGAGGTCAAACTCCCATACTCTTCAGTATCTCTAAAATTCTGTGTCTTTTTTTTTGGAAACCTTAAAGGCATCTACGGGATCAGGGTGGCAACAGATCCTTCTTTGAACTAATACTACCAGTAAACTGCATTTTAGTTCCTTAAGAACTGGGCAAGTTTAAATGCAGTGGAATGCCTAGTGTATTCCAGTTTCGATCTCTTTCATGCTGGAGCTCGTGGAAAGGTTACAACTGTCACCAGCCTCTTACAGAGGTGCACAGCAGTGATTATGAACACCAGATGCCCCCTAAATAAAAATGCCTTTAGACACATCTAGGCTTGTTCTTCCTAGAAATGATAACTGCTTCTCAAAATGCCAGGCAGCTTAAATATTCTGATGATAAGGGTTTCAGCATCCAGGTGTTCTTGCCTGTTCTTTTTGCCTCCTTTCAGCTCAAGTGGGTGAACAGCCAGGCCCTCATGGCTGAATGCACAGCAGACAGTTTTAGGCTGAGATTTGGGGGAGTAGTGAACCAGTGTCATTGGTACAGCAGGTGGGGTCTGAGGGCTTCCCATAGCTGATGTTTTGAATACAAATAAAACTGTGCCAGACTCTTTGAGGGAAGAAATAGGAATATAAATTTTAAAGAATATTGGAAACCTCTATGGATAGAAGGAAATGAAACTATATGGGATGCTGTTCATGCTTTCACTCCTGTCTAGTCAAGACCATTTTGGTTTTGAAACCCTTTCCTGGTTGTCTGAACTGCTACTTGTGGTGCCTGTACAGACCACAGACCTGTCAACTAGAGGGCTTAGACAGTGTAGCTTGGAATACTTCTGGAAACTTGTGCTTCCCAGGAAGGCAGAGACCTATGTCAGAAACAGGAAAGCTTCTCTTTGGCCTCCATTACTTTCAAAATGGAATTGCAGTCAATTCTTATGCAGTTCTTAACACTGGTGGGTGTAATGCTGAGTTTAGAAAAATACCCTGCATTGAATCTTTATTTATTAAAGACTCTTGTAGTAGCATGGATATGTCTTGATTGTATGAGCTGCTGCAGGAGGAAACCAGAGCATGGGTGGGTGTGTAGACTTTAATGCAAAGTTAAGAAAGATAGTTGATAGCTACTGGAGACCTTTGAGGTCATCTTTAATCCATGTTGTGCTGCAAGGAACTGAGAATGCATTGTCTGAAGCAGCCTTACGTGCTCTCCATGTTGGGGTGTGTGAATGAGTCATACAGGTTGTACTCTTGTAACAATCCTGAGTGCTCATGGCAGAGTGTAGGTAGAGGCATATTGAGTGCACTGGAGAGCTCCAGTTCTGGCAATTGTGTGTTTGCTTATCCTGACTCTGCTTCTGTAAATGCTTTCACTGTTCCTTCACCCGTTATTTGAGAAAGAATTGACAAACATACCTGAGGCAGGAACTCTGGTTAATTGTGTCCGATTCGTAGAGTTCATTGAAAGTGAAAAATTGCTAATGTGTGTTAAGTTTGTAACATTGGAGCAGTTGCCTTTGGGATGCAGCATAACCTCTGCTCCCTACAGTGACTTCTGTTCATCTGCTTCCAGTGCTTGATCATTACTATCATGATCTTGAAATCCAATTTGCCCATGTTTCTTTTGCTGTTAGTTTGACCTCTGCCAGAAGTAGAGGTTTATTATACATTTTTTATTCTTCTAGGATTTCCCTGATTGGATTGAAAGATGCCAGAGCTGGTGGTACTCTTATTTCATGTGTTAGTTAAAAAATTGCAGATTTTGGGGCTGAGGTGTTAGTGTAAAATGGAAATGGTGCTCAGAAGCTCTCATTGCTGACTAGGTGATGATATTCCTTTGATTCTACACTTCTGCTGTTGTTAATTTGAAGCCTTATTTCTTCAGCATCAGTTAACTCAGTTGCTTTCTGTCATTTAATAATAAAGCCAGAGAGAACATTTACAGGAGTTGTCCCCAGTGACCAGAGCCACTGCCTTCTCTTGGAAAACATTGTAGATCCACCGTGGCCAGAAACCAGCATTCTGGAAGGGGAGTGCTCTGGTTGTAATATCACAATGTTTGCTCAAAGCCCCATCCAGCCTGGCCTTGAATGCTTCCAGGGATGAGGCATCCATTTTATTATTTTGAAACCTCTTAAATTGTTATTTCAACATGGGAAAAAATATGTTTATTCATTATTGATGCTTTGCTTTTCTACTGAATTTTGTCTCTGGGCATTGTACTCATTTATTTATCATTTAATTCAAAACAAGAATAATCTTGTCTCTATTCCTCTCCTTTTGAAAATAAGTTTATTTGGAAGACTTGCAGGTGTTGCTACAAGGTTTTTGTTTTTAACATGCTATATTAACAAATTAACTCTGTTTTTTAAAATTCCTTTCCAGACTGCTGATGCAGTAAAAAAGGCTAGAAGTTACTTGGAATTTGTGGAGGATTTTATTCAAGTTCCCAGAAATCTTGTTGGTATGTTATACTGCTAAAACTTGAAAACTGAATAAATGACTGTAAACAGGATTTAGTTGCTACCACAATATTTGATTTCTCCATTCAAGTAGAAAATGGTTGATGTTTTAAAACTATGTCTATGAGGGCATTATTATGAAATTGGATATGCTGTTGTTGAATAATATTTTGTCAGTGTTGTAACGCTCAAACTGCCTTGATTACAGACTTAAACACTATCCAATTTAATGGTAGTATTTGAAGTTCAGATTCTGGTAAAGAAATATGCTTCACTAAGTTGACTGCTTAAAAGTGATAAACTAAATTCCAAAATTTAATATGGAAATACTCCAGCTGAGTTGCAAGAATGACACAAGATGGTAGGATGCAAGTCTGTTGTCAAGGCAAAATTAATGTTCAGAAAACAATTATGTATTATTTTATTTTTTTTTTTTGAGAGGCTCCCAACAAATTTATATTGTATAAGCCTGTCAAAATGTCAAGAAAGACTGAATGTGGGCATGTGTGGAGTCAGAGGATCCAAATAATTTTGATATATAAATGTTAATAAGTATTTGAAAAGCTCTTGTGCCATCTTACTCTTGGTCTGGTTGTATTTTAAGCTTGTGTGTAGTGGTGATCTTCATCACTGCTTGTCCCTCTGTGCATATAGAGAGGCAGTTTAATTTTGTAAATTTTTACCTCTTTACTCTGGCACAGTGTGGGATAGTCTTTGGAGTTTGTTATTCAGATTTTAATGTGGTTCTTGATACTTTGTTTTGCTAATGGGTGCAAAATTAACCATCCTTACCCTCTGAAGGAAAAGTTATTGGAAAAAATGGAAAAGTGATTCAGGAGATTGTAGACAAGTCTGGAGTCGTCAGGGTGAGAATTGAAGGAGACAATGAAAATAAGCTGCCCCGTGAAGATGTAAGTACCTTATTCGTTCTTGCTGTGATTTTTTCTTTTCAAAACCTGTGAATATCAAGAGCACTATCTTTAAGACGGCATCTTGCAGTAAACTTTATGTGAAGCAATTAAAGGAAGGTGTTCTGCTGCTGAAGTGAGACTTTTTTGTCTATATGTATATTTATATGTACTTTAGTTGCGTGTGTTAATAGTATCTACATATTTGAAATATATAAGAGCATAAAATCTTGTAAAGGTCCTTGACCATGTAAAGTTTGTTTAATGAACCACTTGGTAAACTGTGGCTACTTTCACACATGAATGTGATAAACACACAGAGCATGTGTTGCATGAGGGAACATAAACACTGCATGTCAAGTTACTGAACTGCCAGAATAGCTTGTTGGGGAAGCTGAACAGTCTGAAACCCCTCCCCTCACCCCAGTCTGAGCTATTTCTAGTGCATCTTTGCAGCCCAGGTTCAGGTACTGTCTTTGTTTCAAATTATATACTGAAATCTGTTTAGCTCACTTGTGATTTAAACAGAAAACGTTTTAATGATGATGTTCTTCCTGATAAAAAGCTTTGATGCTTTGTTTCTACAGGGGATGGTACCATTTGTATTTGTTGGTACTAAGGAAAGTATTGGGAATGTCCAGGTTCTGTTGGAGTATCACATTGCATACCTAAAGGTGAGTGTATCTAAGGGGAGAAAGGATCTGTAGAGGAAACTTTGGTTGAAGTAACAGAACTTCTAACCAAAAAAAATCCTGGTTTTATATATAAATATACACTGTATATTATATATATACCTCTGTATATCATGATTAAAGGTTTGGTACCTTGAACTCACCCCATGTACCCATGGGTATCGTGAGCCTTTAAATGCCTTGTCATGGTTACTTAGTGCTGTTGGAGTGGAAAGGATCAGACTATAAAGAACAGTGCTTCAAGGGACACTTGGGAAATAATACACAGTTTTTTGTCTGTATTAGCGTTCTGCTGTTTTGAGGTTAATGCTCTGTTGGGGTAGGATGGAATTTCTAATAGTAACACTAATGCAGTGTAGTAGTAAAACAGTTTTGCATTTAGATTAGTTGGCTTTTTGGTGTTACTGGAAGTAACAGATTAATTTGAAATGTGTTACTTTCTTAGTCTGCCTTTATTTTTTACTGGAAAATTTGACTAGAAAACACGTAGTGTAGTTAAACAAGGTAACTATAGTCTTGAAATTAGTTTTTCTGCATGGGAGTTTAGATTTCTTCCAGAACTCTTGAGATTGCAGAACTTGTACTCGACTGCTGTTATTTGCAATTGCCTTCAAGGTGGTGTTAACTTTCCTACAGGAACCTTAGTTTTCCAGATGACCGGATGGGTGATGGCATTGTGTGAGAGACATTTATCAGCAATGATTTTTGTTTCCTCTTATGTAGGAGGTAGAACAACTAAGACTGGAAAGGCTCCAGATTGATGAACAGTTGCGTCAGATTGGTATGGGCTTCAGACCCTCCTCTGCCAGAGTTCCTGAGAAAGAAAAGGGTTACACAACTGATGAGAGCACCCTCTCCTCAGTGCAAGGGTCCAGGTCCTACAGTGGGAGAGGGAGAGGCCGCAGGGGCCCCAATTACACGTCTGGTTATGGTGAGTGTTCTTGAGCACCTGGTGAGCAAGTCCTTGGGATGCTCTTGAATCCAAAACTGTCTCCGGATTTCTTGGTGTTTGGCGTAGTTGAGTGAAGGTAGAGTTGAAATTCGGAATTGACATGTTGTACATGGCTCAAAACACCTCATTGAGTTTAGAGTTTTGTTGAAGTTGAATCGAACTCTTGTAGGCCTTGTCCTCCAGTGTTAGTAGTTAACATCATACAAAGCTGGGAAAGAGAAGGAACTACAGATACCTCTCAGGAGACACAAACTAGAAGATAAAAAAATCTGGAATTAGCAGTGTCTTTTTGAATTGAGGAGGAGAAAAAACACGTGTCTGTGATCATGCCCATCTTGGGAGCGTATTTTTGAAAAGGAACCCAAAATAATTTAAAATTAAGGCAACACAAAATCCTGTGTTTTTTTTAATTCAGTCAGGAACTAACTGGATTTGTTTAAGATGAAGTGAGGCATTCTGATGCATTTCTGAACTAACAGGGCACTGCTTTTCAGTTCCAGTGGTGTGCATATCCCTAGCTCATCCAGCAGCAGCTCCCCAAATGGAGACATTTCAATGTAGGCATGTTTCACAAAGAAACATAGGTGCTCCAGTGAACAGAGACATCATTATTTATTCACTGTAATAAATTACTCTGGATATCTGCATGTAGCTCATTTGGATACAAAATTTGACACCCTTTGGGTTTTGCTGTCTGTCCCTGGCTGTGTCTTCCTGTATCACACGCCATGTTAGTTGTGTTGATCCTGATTATGGTGTTTGTAAATACATTTTTTTTTGTTTCCCAAAACTGACTACACTGTAATGAAAGTTATTCAGTTCGTTTATATACACAGATCTTCATTTTAAAACTTACATTGGTTTTTTTTCTCCCCAGAATGGCAAGACTTGTATATTATAGAACCCTATGGGTTTATTTCAGAATGGTTCGTAGAAGAAGTTTCTGGATGCTTAAAATAAATAGTAGATGTTGAATTTTCAGGTAGTAAAAAGCTGTGTGTGCTTGGTTAGCTTGGAGATGACCAGATATTTGAGATACTGTTTGATATAAACAGTGAAATTATTCAGCATTACAACAGCCAGAAGGGGTTGCTTAGCAACAGCCTTCGGCTATAAGGTGGCAAAGTTGTCCTTGGGAATTTCAGAGAAGTTGCCTAGAAACTGCACCAAATGCCTGCAGTGTGTAGACAAAGAGAGAAAACACTGCTTAATCCTTGATTTATCTGTGTGCAGAAATTACAGATTGGATAATCTTTCAGCCCTTATTTCACATGTTACTACAAAAAAACTAAGACCGAGAATCTTAGAAATTTAGATAACTTCTGCTCCATTTTACATGTGCATATATATATATATGGGTATATAAAGTATAAAATGATATATAATGATTAATATACACTTACCCAAATTATAAATTTTTAATAGCTATTTATGCATTTTATATCTTTTAAAAATAACATGCCTATATAACCAGCCATGCTGGTTGAAACACTTCTGTGAGGATACGAAACCAGAATATAATCCCAAAACTCATATTAATTTCCAATTTTCTTTTCCTTCTTGCACAAGGTACAAACTCTGAGCTCTCCAATCCCTCTGAAACAGAATCTGAGAGAAAAGATGAACTTAGTGACTGGTCCTTGGCAGGAGAAGATGACAGGGAGAGCAGGCACCAACGTGACAACAGACGGCGGCCTGGGGGACGAGGGCGTAGCGTGTCTGGAGGTCGTGGGCGTGGTGGGCCTCGCGGTGGCAAGTCATCCATTAGCTCTGGTACTGTGTTCCAAGTGGATTTTGAACTCAGATTTATTCCTGGCAATTTTTCTGTATGCCCTCTTACTAACCTCTTAGTACTATACTCTGTTTTTAGGTATTAATTTAATACTTTGTGATTTCAGTGCAGTTGTGTGATAGTTCTGCGTCATACACCACGGTGTTAGATTTTTGTTCATTTTCTGTTAATGGCAATCTTTGTTTCCTTCCTTTACTGCTCACACATAATGTTATTATCAAAATTGATAAATCTTTGGCATGTTGCCTGTGGCTGCCTTCTGAGTGAAACTTACATTTAGAATGGGAGAAGAAATCATAGACTGGAAGTTAAGCTTTATCAGAATGTGACTGTGCTAACATAACACTGTAATTGCATCAGAAGTACCACGCTACCATGAAGGGAAAGGTGTGTTTTACATATCTAGCAGTTTTGAGTGAAAGTTCTCTAAATGTCACCTTGGGAATCTTTGTGGTGAAATGCAAGTGGCTATTGTGGTGTTACTGTTGGGTTAGTCAGAGAGGAGGCACTATACCATCAGATGCTGCAGTTCTGTGTGTTGCACCTTTCCTTAAGGTTTTTCTGCAGTTTAAAACTTTCAAACACAGATGTAAGTCAGCCTGGAAATGAAGTTGTATGCCACTACAGTATCCTTAGATGGAAACTTTGTTTGTTTAGTGCTTAAAGATCCGGACAGCAACCCTTACAGCTTGCTGGATAACACAGAGTCAGACCAGACCGTGGACACCGACGCCAGTGAGTCTCACCACAGCAGTAACCGCCGCAGGAGGTCACGCCGGCGAAGGACTGATGAAGATGCTGTTCTTATGGATGGAATGACAGAGTCTGATACAGCTTCTGTTAATGAGAATGGTTTAGGTATGTAAATAGTTGGATGATCATCCCAGAGCAAGCTAAGAAAAAGCGTGTTGTCCCTGTAAGTGTAGTGAAGCCCTTGTTTGTTTTTGTTAGTGATGAATCGTCGTTCTGTTCAAGGTTGCTGTCTGATTAAAGAAAGACTCCCTCCGTGGCTGTGCCATGGAATCTCCTGTTTACTGAGCTCCACTAGCCTTTTCATGTGCCTTTTTTGTAAAAACTGTCTGATGGAGACACCAAAGACTTGACATGTTGTTTCCTGCTGCTTTGATAGAAACAGTACTGTTGGATCAGTGCTCTGTTTTGTCCTTGGTAACCTCAGTCTCAGTGTGGGAAAGCTACTTAAGTAGCTCTTAATTTGTCTCTACCAGGCTTCTGCTTAAGTACTTTCCCTCAGTAAATTCTCTTCATACTCACTGGGACAAGAATATAATCTGTTGCTTAATGTACAAAAAACCCCTGGGTTATGTTGATAAAATTTGACATATGGTTACTTAATAAATGAAATCTGAGGTCATTAAGCACATGCCTAAATGTTTTAATGAACCAAGAACAAAAAGTAAAATCTAGCTTTTGTGTTACTGTGTATGCTTTCAGTATAAAATTTTCTTTTAGCTTTTCTGTCTTAGTCTCTGTCTTTAACAGAAGCAATTTTAAATGCCCCATGCTGAAACTGCTGAAGAATTATTTTATGATCAGAAATAGTTCATTATAAACTTTGCAATTGCAGATGATAGTGACAAAAAACCCCAGCGACGCAATCGTAGCCGCAGGCGTCGCTTCAGGGGTCAGGCAGAAGATAGACAGCCAGGTAATTCGAGTGGAGCTGTGGGTAATCTCAGGTCAAAAGCATGAGAGAATGTTGTGTCTGCTGTTTTACATAGAGCTGCATAATATCAAAAGGTTACTCAATAACTAATAAGACTACTAGACAAAGATGAAAGACATTTCTTCTACTAGGAGAACTTCTAAAATCTGTCTAATGAAACTAATCGATGTCTAACTTTTTGCTTGGACATACGAGTTACGCTTCTGATCCAGTTCTCACTGAAGTCAATGGCCAGAGTGCTGTTGAGTTCTGTGGTCCAGGATCACGACAAACATGAAGGTTCATGGTCTGCACTCACCTGCATCTGTGCGCTTGCACTGACTGGGACACAACCTTTTCAGCACCGGCTGAGCAGCAGCGTTGGAGGGGCAGGATGTGGGTCCTGGCACAGCTCTGTGAGGGAACTCGCATGGGATTTGCCAGCCCCACATCTGCATCACACTGCTGCTGTCAGTCCTTGGCTGTGGGGAATAGTTTAAATCATCTGCAAATTGAGGGTGGGAAGGAGGAGGAATTTAAGTGAAATTGCATGTTTCCAATTTTTTGTTGTTGTGGCTTGTTGCATTTCTTTTGTGTGTACTAACACTTGAAATGTTAAAGGTGAACTGGCTAATTTTCAATATAATGCCCTGTTTAGAAAATGCTTGTACATACACGGTGCAAGGTAGTAACAGAAGGTCTTCTAGATTGACAGGTTCAAAATTTCACCCATATTTGTCTTCCTTATGTCTGTGGTGCTCATGCAACATTTGATTAGGAAGAAAAAAGTCGTTTCATTGTGCTAACTAAAACTTGGGGGAAGGAAAAAAACCAAACACTCCACTCTCCTAGAAAAACACCTACCCATAACTTCTCAGCATTCCAATTTTATAACAGTGATATGAGTTTATAAAGGGGCAGAAAAAGTAAAAATGGATTTCAGCTTTTACTTCTAAGAAACTAATTTCAGACAGCAACATAGAGATGTTAAGCATATCTACAGAATCATGGCAACTCTTTTAAATCCAAGAATTCTAAGCACAAAACAAAATTTCCCAAGTGAGATTCCTCATTTTTTTTTCAGCTGATATCTTTGTTCAAGATACTGTTTTCAGTTTGCATAATAAGTATTTAAAATAAAACACTAAGAGCAGTGGTAGTTAGTTATACTGTCTTTGTTAAAAATGCTCTAGTAATTCAATCTCTTCATAAATACCTCGTAAATATACAGTGAGGGAAAATAACACAGAAGGAACTCTTCCTTTCCTGACCTCTCAGTGCCAACCACTACTTCACTCATTTAATTGTATTATTTGATTTACATTGCTATATGTTATGGGTCTTTAGACGAATATCAAGAATGCCCTGTGTGCATGCTTCCTCTTTGCATTAGAGGAGTTGGGGACAGAATCTTATTTTAAAGAACAAAGTTCTTGTGTCTTACTTCCCAGTCTGATTTGGGTTTCATGCGCAATTATTTTTAAATCCAGGAAAATAGTTCACCTGAATGCATGATAAACTACATGTAATTGACTGCACAGTTCAATAGGTAATGCTTAATGTGCTTTAGCTCATCAGATAGACAAGTGTATATTTAAATTTGCAGTACTCTCTGTTCTAAAGATAGAATTGACTCTTGGTGTGGTTACAAGAGGGCAGGATCAGACAAAACCAGGTTCCAGGAACATGTGCTGAGGTGGTAAGAAGAAAAGAGGTCAGAGAAGGCTTGGCTGGCACCCAGTGAGTGCAGCTGTACCATCACAGACATGGCTGTGCTGCTCCTGAGCTGGGCTGGCTCAGACAGCACCACCAGTGTCCACATCCCCCGAGCCAGAGAACTCTGCTGATGGTGCTCCCAGCACCACGAGGAGGCCGAGTTCTCTCACCAGTCGCTTCCCAGCCTAACAAAGATTTGAATTCCACGTCTCGTAAGTGAAGTGACACCACACTCTGAACCTCCCCCAGTTCTGGGCACAATTTAACTTGCCTTCATTTTATTAGTGTGAAATTCTTCACTACTCAAGCCTAGTAAAACTCTAGCGCAAACACAGTTCAAAGAGCCTGCAGCCTGATCTCTTCAAACCCAGTACAGAAAGCCCGTCTTTTCCAAATTTGCAATTGGACCCAAATATTGAGAGTCCACCTTGAGATCATCACCTGACCACTGATTTTAGAGAAAATTGTATTTAACAACAGAAACAAATTGATCTTTGCTGTGTGGTTGATAACCTGTAAGTGTGAAGGCCTTTTGTGAGATGTCTCCCAGTTAGAGCGTAACTTGTGCAGAAAAGACATGAAGGTTCATGCTGAATTGACTGCTGATGTGAGCATCACTGTGATTTTTTTCCTTAAACAGTAACAGTAGCTGATTATATATCACGAGCTGAATCTCAAAGTAGACAGAGAAACCCTCCAAAGGAGACACTAGCCAAAACCAAGAAAGAAACGGTAAGATGTTTTTTAATGTGTATTTCTTTTTTGTTCCTCCCTTGCAGCAGAACAGTCAAGGAATGAAGGCTTCCGTTATTTTGCCCTCATTTGGCTACAGGTGCATTTGAGTTCAAGAAAAAAATCATTAAAAGTAAAAACGGCCCAGAATAAACAGAACTGACAGTGTCTTGCAGACTGTAATTGCAGACTTTAGAGACCAGGGTAATGCTGAAATTAAGACTGTACACATTTTAAAATAATACACTTAGTAATGTTGCATTATATAATAAGATGTGAAAATTGTCTCTGGTGAAATCCTATGAACTAATCCTTAGGGATAGAGGATACTAGATGGCATTTTCAGTGACCTGTACAAACTATTATAGAAGGAATTAATTTTACAAAGATTGTCCTTAGGGTTCAGAGTGGTGTTACATACCCTGAAAAATATCCAGAACTGAATAAAGTGGAATTTCTTTACTTCTAAGCAACAATGAACATATTGCCACAAGTCATGTCTGTCTTCAGCAAAACAAGAAAGATCCATAAACAAAATCTAATCTTACTATATAGACTTTGAAAGGGGTGTGAAACTCAGTTTTTCAGTTAACTCCCTCATGATCTTAGCTGGACAAATGGAAAAAAAAATAAGGTATTCTTTCTTGGTGTGCTGGGGGTGTGCAGTCCTGGGGTTACCTTGGCAAGATTTCCTGGGAAGTGTCTGATACAGGAGTGTCCTATCGAAGACAAGGTAAGTAATAGGGATGCTCTAAATGACAGGATACAGGCACAAGAGGTATTTCCTCTTGCAAAGCTGCCGTGTGAGCCAGAGGGAACTTGAGATGACACTGCGTATTGTTACGGAATTCCTGTATTACCCTGTTGTTGTTTTTGCAAGGCAAAAGATGCGATCGATGAAAACAGCCCTTCTGAAAAGGCAGTGAATGGTCCTGCCACCACCTCTGGGGATGAGCCTTCTAAACTACAGCACAGCCCTGATGAAAAGAAAGTCACTGTTCAAGAGGATGGAAATAATCAGGAAGAAGCAGTGCTGAATGGTGTTTCATAAACTGAAGTTCCTAGTTTACAGTTCTTCTACATTACATTTAAAATAGTGCTTGTATAAGCTTGCCAAAGATAGAATATGGATCGCCAGTCTTGACACCGCACTTTCAGTTCCTCCATTTTGGAATACAGAAAGGGGAGGGATCCTGAAGAAATCATATGTTAAACATACTTTGACACCTACTGTGTTATAAATATATCATCAGATGTGCCTTGAGATAGTATATGTAACATTTAAATAAACAAAATTGCTGGCTATAGGAAATGTTATTTTGTTTTCAAAATACGGCAAAGATGTGAGGGGGATCCCTAACATAATACTCTTTATGAAAGCATTAGCTGCTTTTGTTACATTTTTAATAATATGCAACCACTTCTTCACCTGAGGAATACTAGAAAGAAATGCAGTCTAAAATATTTTGCACTGAAATGTAATTTCTCCATTAGTTTAGTCTGGAAACTGGTCTGTTTTAATACATGTTTTTTAAATGCTGTATGTAGAGGAAAAAATCTGCAGACCACTGGAATACATTTGTTAAATTCTCATAATCTGCAGGGATACTGGGTGACATTGGCAGTGACTGTTCTACATTGAGGCTTTGTTTGGTTTATTTATTAAACTGTACAGTATTTAAAAATCAAACATAGCTTTAGTTAACACTAAGCTGAATTAGTCATGTCCATTAAGACATAACCTGAACTACTGAAAAGATCAATTTCCAGAAAGTTTATTCTGTATAAACTACATATGTTAGTCCTTAGTAGAGTATTTTTATTTTTGTTTTGGTTGTTTGATGTGCAATATGTTTTTTTTGTATGCTGGTAGTAAAAGAAAATAAACTTTGATCTTCCATCTGTTGACTGTTTCTATCAGAAATTTAAATTACTATTGACTTGAAGTTTTTCCAGTTGTAACTAACAACGGAAACTTCTGAGGCAGCTTGAACCTTGAACTGGAATACATTCCAAACTTATGAAAATCTTTTTTTTTTTTTTTTTTACAAGGTGATGATGTCAGACATCAGTTAACAAGGCTAAAACCAGACTCCTTATCTTGGAGACACATAACCTGACTAACATATATAGGAATTAATGCAGATGTGGTTTTTGATAGAGAAGCATGACACACCCACCCCTCCTTTCAGGCATGTGAGCAGCAGCAGTGAAGCACCCAACAGGTACCGAAAAACATCTGGGTAGCAAGGAGTTGTAAGAAGTCACAGCAAAGGGCAGTGCTGAAGTTGTGCTGACTTAAATGAAAAAATTGTCTTACCTGATTTTGTCAGAAGCAAGTAAAGGACAAAAGGTGAGTGTGATCCACCTGTGTCTCCAGCTGCTCAACATGATACAGCTACAGCAGAGCTGTCCCAACAGTTTGTAATACGGCTTTGGTGTGTTTGTAATACGGCTTTGGTGTTGGACACCCAGCCACAAAGTTCCCTCCTGGGGAACACACACAGTTAAAATGTAACTCAAGTGTGCACAAGCATCTCCGTGGAAAAAATAACAGGGAGGGGAGAAAAAAAGCTGTTTTTAAGAAGTTGGTAGCAGTTGGCTGGGAAAAACCTGAGTACAGAAACATTCTGCTCAAAATGTGCAGACTCTGGACTTGTGCACAGTGCTGTTCCTGCTCTCCTTCATCCTGGTTTATATTCTGGGGCAAAGAAGTTATTCCCCCTCTCCTGGTAGGTTCTAAATGTTACCACTTTGCTCCTCTCTCCTGCAGGCACAAAACTCTTCCTTACTCTTGTAATCTCTCCTAAAGGGCCTAGAACTTCACAGCCCATGCAGAGGGTGCAAGATGCTTCCAGGTTCTGGGATGTGAACTCCCACAGCTGCTGTGCTGTGATTTTACTGCAGTTGCAGAAACACTGGGAAGATCCTTGGAGTACAACAGAGCTCCCTGGCCCCAGGTGAGATCCTCACAAGGACAACGGACAGGTGTGAGGCTTCACGCAGCACAAATCCAGCTCAGGCATCCTCAGTGGTCTATTCAAAGAATTCCTGTTTCCTACTCGCTCTAAATGCAAACCTTGTGGTGTGAACTCTAGCTTTGTGGAATATGATAATGTCTAAAACTACAGCACTTCCATTACAAATATGGAATTCATTAAATGCTATAAAATCCATCAAAAACTGAAAGTTATGAAAGAAGTCCGGGACTCATCAGTAGCACTTAAGAAATTCAACCAACCTTGTTTTTCACAAGGCAAAGACAAGGGAGTACATTGTTTCCTGCACTTTATTTCTTCAGTTAGATAACCACACACCTGTCCCAGCTCTTCGTCTTGGTTATTTTCACCCTCTCCCCAAACCAGTTCTGTGTGCTAACTTTGGCAGATGGAAGAGCAGCAGCACTTTAAACATAGCAAATTGAACAGAAATTAGGTAACAGCATGTGAGTCTGCCTGTGCCTGGTAACATGCACTAGCCACACCAAGTTACTGCTCTCTAATACTGAAAATACTTCTGAGTGTCAGATTGTGCTGTTTAATAAAGAACAGCTGTGAAAAAACTTTGAAAGCCCCACTGCCTCACATATTTCCCAATGAGTGGAGAGAGAAGTACCTCCCTGGATTTGTATTTCCAGCTTCATTAAGTCAAAGACTGACATTAGAACTTTTCTTAAACCATTTATCAAAAATCATTTGCAGGGACAAACCCTCAGAGAGATTTTCTCATTTTTTAGCTTGATCTTCCAGTAGATCCTTAGCTTCATTAATTTTGGCTGCTACATATGGAGACCCACCTAGAAGAAAGAGAATGCCACATCAGATTAAAAAAACCCTACATTTTTTCTTGTGTTGCTGATAATGCCACAGTACACAGGAAAAGAAAACAGTACAGTCTGAGGCTTCTGCCAGTTAAAGAACAAACTTGAGTGACTGAAGCCATGCAAGTACACACTCACTGCAGGAGCTCAGTGTCAGACAACTGCTCCTGTTAGGTTGCTTTTACTGGAGCAACCAGTCACTTTTACTGGAGCGTTTTATCAGTCATAAATGAGTTGGTCACTAACAACTTAGCACAGACTGTGGTGATTACAGAAGTGTTGAACTAACAGGTCTGCAGATAACCCTCCCCCTCCAAGGCCAGCATAAAAACTGCTGCTGTACCAAGGGACTAGTTGAGGTTTTAAACTTGGCAAACAAATGACTTAGGGAAGACACTGAAACAGAATCCACAGTGCAAATGCACCAAAACTATAAAGCCCATGAGATGCAATAACTATGTAATATATATACCTTAAATTGTAATTACTCTATCAAAGCTTAATTTAATTTGTTTAGGTCACGTAAAATATTAAATGCTCTAGTAGTCTGGATAGCTTATTTTTAGCTTCTCCACAGAACCAAATTTTGAAGTTAACTTTTGATCGGTACGGTCCCCAAAAGGCGGATCCCAAGAATTATTTTGGATTTTCGTGCATAAAAGTAATGAATTTAACATTCTCCTTAAAGAAAGCCATTTTACCTTTGAAGTGATGATTAAGAAGGTGAAGGCCAAGCACCAACACGTGACTCTGACCAACTGAACAGAATTTACAACAGGTACGGATGCCTTGAGTTACTAACTCTGAACATAAGTAGATTCTGCGCCTTCAGAGTACCACAAACAGGAACATTCCATAGTTTAATGTCTTCAGCAGCTGCACAAGGCGCAACACTTGCCAGTTACAGTGAACTACCAAAGCATTCACATGAGCTCAAACTTGTGTGGTACTTGAGGTGCACAAGTGTACTCTGGGCTTTCATCTCAAGGTGATTTAAAGTCTCATTATAACAAATCATATTCTAAGCCAATATTCACAGGAGACGGCAAGTAACAAAATGACCTGCTCAATCTGTTTGCTTGCTTTTAAAACATTAACCATGAAAATATGCTCTAAACTCACATGGATCAAGGCACCCTAAAATTGTTTTCAGTTTTCTGCGGGGTTTTTTAGCAGCTGAGGTAGTTATATATCACTCATTTCTTCCCTACACAGTTCTACCAATCTATATTAAAAAATGTATTAATCAAGATGCCTAAATTTCCTTACCTTTATCTGGATGATTCAGAAGCATGATCCGTCTGTGAGCTTCTCTAATTTTACTTCTGTTGGCTGTAGGGCTTTAAAAGAGAGAGAAAAACTGACTTAAGGGACCCTCATGAGATGCCCTAGATGTTCAAAAGCTGTCTGACAGCAGGTGAGCACTCTGTCTTATCCATAAACTCTTTGGCTAACTTCTGTGTTTCTCTTTTTCTGCTCTTGATGGGCAGTGTGTAAATCCTGGAGAGGGTTTCTAAGGTTTTTCCAAAATACTGTATGCTGAAAAAGACACACTACAGCAGTCTCATAGGGTGGGGGTCATCCACATGGGTGAAAAGAAACGGAACCATGTTGTAACATTTTTAATGGGAAAACTTCCTAGGGGCTAGAGGAAAAGAAATGGATTTGCACTTACGAAAAAAACCCAACACACAAAACCCAAACAACAAACTTGACAGTTGGAAGTCACCTTCAAACAGGTTCTTATTCAATAGATTTGTGAATTTGGCCTCAAGTGCTTTGGCAGGGATGCTCAAATCTACAGTATTTTAGAAGTGATGAACTTCAGATACAGGAATTGGGTTTGCAGCATCTTCATGCTGCATCCATGTGAAATTCCCTGCCAGCAGTGACAGGAACCACGAGCAAACAGCACAACTGTGTTCCCCATGCCAAGTGAACCCCAAGGTTTCCTGAAAATGGCTTATTTGGGCCTGTATGTGCCTTTTGAACATACCATGGACTTGCAGATGTCCGGAAGTCCAGCTCGAGTTACCTTAAGCCAAGCTAATGTGCAGCAAAGAATCCCCAATAAGCACAGAAAATCCTGGAAAACCACTTCCTATTTCTTGACTTGGCAGTGATGCTCCCAGGGAATGCTAGGCTTCCAATGGCCTCAAGCATCCTTTCCAAACAAGGCCAGCAGCAAGGAAACACCACTGCCTTCTTTTCACCTTTCATTTCTAGTAACTTTCCTTTACCTCACTCCTAGTATTAAAGCTGCTTCTCGTTTAGTCATTTTGGGTTCAAATCCACCTCTGTAATAACCATTGAAGGCCTGAAAGAGAAAACATGTTAGTTTGAAAACCACTAATATTTATCAGTTAAAACAAGTTACTGCTTTGGAAGCTGCTGAGATTTTAATCTGTAAAACCAGCAAAGCTGCTTCTGCACTTGTAATAAGAAATTCAGTTGGAGTACCATTATTTCAGAATGCTTGGGGTACCATTTATTACCAGAACAAGTTCTTTAGTAGCCAATCGCTACCACAATTGCTGTGATTGTTATTGTCAAAATTTAGTATTAGAAGAAAATACAGCAATGCTGTATAGAGACAACAGTCTGTAGTCATTTCACCAAGTAATCTTTTAAATAAAATAATGCTACTGATAAACAAGAACTTACAGGTTTTTGTAGGCTGTGAAGTGCTTGCTTTACTTGTGGCTCCATTTGCTTCATAGCTTTTACTGCATAGCGACCTTAAAGAGACCAGTGTTGACCGAGGCTAAGTACAGTTCCCTGAAGATTTAGCAATTCACTGCAACTGGTACGTTGTGGATTAGAACGTGGAAAAAAACTTCTGAGGGACATAAAACAGAACTTTGATTTGTTTAATTAGACCCACTGATACAGGTCCTCCCAACAGACTGCCCTGTGCGTTAAACTACCTTAAAATCACCCCCGAAGCACAGACACAACTGGGCGTTCGCCCTCCTCCCACCACAAACCACCAAGTCCCCACAAACCTGCGAATCCCGCCGCCGCTATGGCTAGGCCGACCGCCACCATCGTGCTGGCCTGCACAAGGGAACACAGAAAGCCGCTGTTTACCGAGGGAGAAATTAAAAAAGCCCGCCCTGCAGCGCGTCCAGCGGGCCGGGCTCGCGTCCCTGCCTGGGCACCGCAGCGGGCACCGCAGCGGGCTCGGGGCTCTCGGGCACACAGCGAGGGCGGCGGGCCG
>VXBA01001027.1:2098990-2105032 GCA_013399895.1 Serilophus lunatus | reverse complement strand
GAGGCGGAGCGGGCCCGAGCCGAGCCAAACCCGGCCCCGCGTTCACGCCGGGGGCTGCGGGGCCGAGCCGGAGCCAGCGGCCTCCCCGCGGCCAAGGACGAACGAAGCGCTCGGCCCGGGCAGGGCTCCCGCCCGCACTCACCATGTCTNGGCCGGGCCGGGGCCGGGCCGGGCGGGCTGTGCCCGGCGGGGGCAGCGCGGTGCCCGGGCCGTGTGACAGGGAGCGTACACATGTCATTCTTTATGTAAAAATGCGGATTCGCCCCCGCTCCGGAGACTTCTCGCACAGCAGGTTCGGATTTTAGAAAAAAGCAGTTTTTCAGTCCCGCCTGAGGTGCACGGGGTGCTGTGTCCTGTTCTGTGCTCCTCAGCGCAAGAAAGGGAAAGGGCTGCTGGAGAGGGCCACAAAGGTCATTAAGGATCTGGAGATCTTTCCTCTGAAGAGACACTGCGGGAGCTGGGCCTGTTCAACCTGGAGAAGAGAAGACAGAGGGGATCCCATCAGTACATAGAAATATCTCAAAGGCAGGTGCCAAGAGGATGGTGCCAGACTCTCGTCAGTGATGCCCGGTGACAGGACGAGGAGCAGTGGCCATAAACTAAACCACAAGATGTTTCACCTCAACACGAGGGGGGCAGAGCCCTGGAACAGGCTGCGAGGGAGAGCAGGGATTCTCCCT
The DNA here is from genome assembly GCA_013399895.1 of Serilophus lunatus. NCBI lineage: Eukaryota > Metazoa > Chordata > Aves > Passeriformes > Eurylaimidae > Serilophus > Serilophus lunatus. Next base: position 2,104,352 of record VXBA01001027.1, on the reverse strand, counting down.
CTCTGGAGACATTCCAAACCCACCTGGCTGCGTTCCTGTGTCACCTGCCCCAGGTGACCCTGCCTTGCCCAGGGGGGTTGGACTGCATGGTCTCCAGGTGTCCCTGCCAGCCTTGACAATTCCGTGACTCTTCCATTTCCCTTGTCTTTTATCCCATTGATCTGCTTCCCGTGTCTGACCGCCCCATTTCCCCGTCCCGGCGCTAATGGAGCCTCCCCGCCGCGCCGTGACCGCCCGGGCTCCGCACGGAGGGGCTCAGGGCTTTGATGGCTGGAGATTGCTGCGGGATGAGGGACAATTACAGGCATGGCACTCGTGTCTGAGTGTTTTATTAATAACACGGTGTCATCTGCTAATGACACGGTGTCGGACGCAGCACAGCAGTGGAGTTCTGGTCTGCAGTCCCAGTTTTGGACCCTGAGGAAGGTGGCAGGGAGGCCACGCCAGCCTTTAGCCCTGGGGTCCAGTTCCGATGGTCACAGCTCAGGGCTGAGTCCTCCTGTCTGACTGACAGTTGGTCGAAGCTTTATTGTCATCCTTTGTGCCTGTAGAACATATCAGTGACCTCGTGGACTCCCAGAGCACCCAGTGGCCAAAGCCATCTGGCTTTTGGCTACTCAAGGCCCAAGACTCCCAAGCCCTCACGTGAACAGCTCAGTGTCAGAGCCATTGGCTCCATTGGCAAAGAGACTTACAATTCTGCTGACTTTTGCACTGGAAGACAGGATTTTCCTTTCTTGCTATTTTCTGTGAGTACTGAGTTCACTTTGAATGTGTCATAATTTCATTTTGAGCTTGAATTGTTTTTCTCACTGAATTTTCAAGTTCCTGATTTAATATCTTCTGAAATAATGTTTGGAGGTGTCTCCTGTCTCTTTCCCTGTTATTCTAGTTAACACTGCAAGAAAATAACCTGCTGCTTTTTAAAAGAGATGGAAGAAAGGTTTTGGTTAAGGTACTTGTACCGTTGTACAAGTGTATCATGAGATGGAAATAAAAGGAGACCTTGATAAAGGAACTGAATCCATTGCAGAGCACAAGGACCCTGACAGGCTCTAAGGCCTGTTCTGATACAGAAATGGGACCCTGCAAGTCTAAAACAACTGGATATTTGGGGTTTTTTTGGGGGGGAAAAGGTAGCCTATTAAGGAGTATGAGTCTGGGAGCTAACTAGAGTCTCTTCATATATAGAAGAGGATTTGGTTTTAAGATAGTTTCCTCTTTGTCCCTTTCTATCATAAAAAAGGATGTTCAAGAAAAACACCAAACCAAAAAATAGGGTAATGACTTTACCAGGGTAAGACTAGAATTTACTTTTACATATCATCTAAACAAATAAGACTTTGACATGAGATTTGATTCTTCCATCTTGACAGAGCCTTTTGCAAGGTCCGTGTCTCAAGTAGCTTTCAGGAGAAAGCTATTTGAAACTAGGAGTTTTATTGTATTTCCTTCCTTACTTTCCCTGGTGCCTGTTTAGAAGGACTGGTAGCTCTATTGGCAAAGGGGTTTTTGCAAATTCATACTTAGAGTCTCTTTCTATTGTGAAATTTCTTGTTTTTAGAGAAAAAAGACAGACATAATGAAATGTACAAACCGGGTTGCAAATGGATTATTAATGTGCCTAATTCTTCTCCCATGAAAGCCCTTTAAAGAAAAGCCAGAAGGATCTTGGGAAGCCTCTGCTTGCTTAAGAGAGATTTCATCTTTATTGAGGAGAAAGGAAAATAAGTGGGAAGGCCTGGCAAGAGTGGAGGAGGGATGGAAGAATTTGCATTATTGGTACGTGTTAGATAACAGCAAATGGGCAAGGCTGAGCCTAGGGGTGGAATAATTTGATTTTTATTATTAAGGGAAACAATACAGCATTTCAAGATGAAACGTCGTATTTCCTTTAAAATATGCTGTATATATTTTTTACTCCAAGAGACAACTCAAACTTTGTTTATTCCCACAGTTTGTTGTGCTGCCCTGTCAGAGCTAAAGGAAAACTAGAAGTGTCTTAGCTTGGACATCACTGAGGGTGAAATCAAAGTTCTGTTTGATTTGCTTAATGAGTTCATTTTATAGCACCTTATTCCTCTGTGTCTTCTGTCGCTCAGCCTCGTGCTGGTGTATGGAAGGTCATTCACAGGGGAAAATTAATAAGCTCTAATGGGCTCTGGTGAAACAGGTGCACTACAGTTTTTATCCTTTCTGCAGAAGGTCTGTATTTGAAATCAGGAGGAAGGCAAAATTATTGAGTGTTTAAGAAATATACTCTCAGTTGGAGCACAAAACCTTTTATTTTGCCTACTGTGTTCCTAAACTGTTCCCTTTCTGTAAGCCAGAGAAACCCTGAAGCTTTTGTAGTTTCTTCTGGCAAGTGTTTTATCCTACTGCTATCTTCAGGTTTCTCCTCTGGGGTTAAAATGCCTCATGACAGAAGATTATATTTCTTTTGGAAGCTTTATCTTACTGGAAGATCCAAAACAGCTGGTATATAGAACATAAGTGAAGTTTCCACTTAACAGCCCCTTTCTTGCAGAAATCTGGCTGTACTTTCTCTGAACTGTGTCTTCTACAAACTGAACAGAAGGTGAAATAGGTAGTTGGGCTTTCAGAAGGTTTGTGGTGTAGCTGTTAAATGCATATAAGGCTGTTAAACGTTTATTTAAGTAAAAATCACAGTTCTACATTGCCACATGCACAGCTGGCCAGACCTTACTTACACTGTTTATTCCTGTATAAGCAGTGACTGCACTACCAAGATGTTAAAGGCTTTCTGCTTGGGGCACCAAGATACAGAATTTCTTAGGCATTTTAAACACATTATTTATTAACGTTTTAAGAGATAGACAATAAAAATTAAATTTATGTCGAGTATCCTGGGGATTTTTTCTTGCAAACCTTATTCCTCCTTTTTGCCCACACTCCACCTTCTTTGGCCATGCCAGTCTGCCAGTTATAATTTTCGCACCTTTTTTTCTTTTCATTTGTACCTTTTCAGATTTTATTCTCTTTTTGTCTGTCCAGCATCTGAACCAGAATGCAATGCTACAATCTCTTATCTGTGGTTAAATGACCTTGATATATGTAGTATCACTCTTTCATTAAACTGATAGTTGTAATTATTAGAGCATAGTGTGGATGACACTAATTATAAACTGAGATTCTCTCACTTGGTAAGAATAGTTGTGGATTTTTTAATCAAACAAAGCAAGATTTCACTGTGATTTGACAGCAAGTGTGAAGTGTGTATGTCTGGCAGGTATCATATCCCTGTTTTAAATACAAGAGAATCCATCTGATTTACAGGTGGCATTATTTGACACTCTGGCTCAGTTATAAAACAGGTGAGATTGTTGGAGTATGATGAAGGAGTAAGATTTGTCATTGTTAGTAAATCAGTCATGAAATTCCCTGAAGCTGAGCTAAGGAATACAGAGTCTAGATGTGAATATGTTCTCTCTCAACAATTTCTAAAGTCAAGTTTGATATTTACCATCTCTTATCTGCACTGTCCTGAGTTATGCTTATTTGAGGAAAAAGAGGTGAGATAATTCTGATGTGTTTACCAGGGCTGTTGTTATTTCTGATTTCATATTCATTGTTATTACCCAAGTCTTAATTTTTGAAATCTGTATTCTTTCCAGGCTGGTGTTGAAACTTGCATGTCTGTGCTGTGAAACTCAAGTATTTGGAGACACTCAAACTTTTATTTTCACAGACAATAAACAGACACTTCCAAAAACCAGAAGTCCTGATCTGTAGGTTTCCCCCCACGTTAAGATTATTTACCAGGTATGTGGCTTGTGTCACAGTCCCTGTGGAAAGCTGTAGCCACTGGCTTGTATGACAGAGAGACACTCATTACTTGGTTCCAGTAAATATTTCTGAAGCCTCATTTGAAATGTCAGAGAATGCATTTCCCCACTGACTAATTTCATAAGCTTTATATTGGAACTTCTCACTGTCCTTTGCAAAGGCTGATTCATCTCTGCCATAAACAGGATCTGAATTTTCCTGCCACAATGGAAAAGGTGTGATGGTGTGTGTGGCATAATGCAATACCTCATGGCAGAACACATAGTGCCAGTTTTGGATGGATTTCTTTCCTTTGAATTGTGCTTAAGATACACATTCATAGGGAAGAGGGACAGTTAAGGTTAAGAAATAGGTATTCGTTTTGGTCTTGAACTCAAAGGAGGTATTGGAATCCTTTTTCTTTTGAGAAGAAAACTTCTCAGCACTTTTACTGAGTTTGGCCCAACTATCACTTTCATATTTAAATTTTCTGTCCCTGAGAAAATGGGCCCAGTGAGGAGCATGTGAGAACTCACATAACCTGAGAGCAGTAGGAAGTCTGTGGAATGACTACGACACTGAAATTGTGCATAACAACTGATCTGGAAAACTGGAATGATACTCACCTGGTTAAGGGCACTACTCTGACACTCAAACTCCTCAGGTTTCAGTGTCTTTTATGAGGGACCTGTTTGCAAAATAAAAAAGTCACCAAAATGTTGGAGGTGCATCTAACAACTGACTGTGACATCCTTTCTGGGAATCCCACAGATCCCATCTGAGGCAGGTACATACATTTTAGGCATTTGCAGCTGCAGGAGGGCCCAGGACACCTTTGTCCTCTCTTTTGCACCTCTAAACTACTGGTTGCTTCCCTCACACTATGAAAGGCAGGAACACTGAACAGCCCAGCTACAGTATTGGCATAGATTGTGGGAATATTATAGAGGGAGTTTGGAAGTTCTGGTTTTCCTTCTCCTTAGGAAAATGGGGTGGACAAAGAGGGTATGGGTAACACTGAGTGATGTTAATGCACTTCCAACAGTAAGTGTCCCTCCATTTTCCAAATCTGTCCACTCTGTACACAGCACTTGTTTTGTACAGAACTCTTAGTTTGGTTTGCTGTTAATGTATCTGTCTTTGATACTAAAAGAAATGGTGAAATGTACAGAATTTGCACTGTTGTTACCTTCACTGAAAAAACCAAACCAACAAAAAAACTTCCAGGACTTTTCATTTGAATTCATAGATCAATTTGATGGATTTTCCTGCTAATTATGTAATTCATCTGCTAGAAGATGTGTTCTTATTCAGTCTGTGTTGTTAAATTCATGCAACACATGCCTTAAATCTCCATGTGCATCAATGTACTTGTATAGAAAGCATACTGACAGGTGTGAACAAACTAAACACAATGTGAATTAAATTTACAGTCATTTGTTTAAGTCTAGGCTTAAATATATAATAGTGATTTTTCTGTCAGTACTCATTCTGGTTCTTAATTCAGAAATTTTTTTTATTGTATATATGACTTTCACACTTATAGTAAATTTACTTGCATATGCACAACTCCCTT